>JAVQIZ010071346.1:0-14233 GCA_036023535.2 Galaxias brevipinnis
TTTTTCTCTCGCACACGCATCCTTCGCAGGCACTCTGTGTGTGTGTGTGTGTGTGTGTGTGTGTGTGTGTGTGTGTGTGTGTGTGTGTGTGTGTGTGTGTGTGTGTGAGCAGTGCGAGAAAAGACATGCTGTTCTCCTGAACCGGCATCATTGAATAGTTGCGGCAGCAGAGTGCGTCTGTAATGTAATAAATGTAAATCCAACCCACAGCAATGTAAAGCAGAGAAACAGGAACTGGAACGTCTGATGAGGGAGAATTTGAGCGTTGCCGTTTCGTTCTGTTAAACACGTTTCCTCTGTTCAGGCTTGGAGCTCACTGACGCGCTTCACTGTGCCCAGCCCTTATGTAAGAATGTAGGCCCACCAGCGCAATGTGGCGGTGGTTAGACGCTAGGGGCAATGTTTTCATACTGACTGTGTCCTAAACGTGTGTGTGTGTGTGTGTGTGTGTGTGTGCGCGCGCGCGTGCGCGTGTGTGTGTGTCCTCCGTCAGGTGGTTCTTTGGGAAGATTCCCCGGGCGAAGGCAGAGGAGATGCTGAACAAACAGAGGCACGACGGGGCGTTCCTCATCCGGGAGAGCGAGAGCGCGCCAGGAGACTTCTCCCTCTCTGTCAAGTAAGGAGCCGGTTGCAGTTATTATTAAATGCAGCGCGTGACCGTTGAATTCACGCACATGAGCGTAATCGTATGCGTATTTTAAATGGGAATTTATTTGCATCATCATGATACCAATCTATCTACACGGCTCATGATATGCATGGTCGGCCATAGGACAGCAAATATGCGCCCATGTTGTTTGACCCCTCTTTCTGTGCACCGTGATTCCCCACCATTACAAGCACTTCCCTATTTTCCCCAAGCCTCGGTGCTGCCCTCTCGTGACAGAGCTGCACCCCCGTCATTATCCCAGCTTCATTTATCGTCAGGCCCTCCTCCACTTGGACTCCAGCACCGTTCCCGTATGCCAACTCTTGTTTCCAGATAAAGCTTTTGCTGATCTTGCTTCTACTTGTCTGTCTGTCGGCTTTGGTGCCTCACTCCTCTACTCCCTTAAAAGCCGGACTAGAACTGTTCTTCATACAACTATGTATTTTGTTTGCATCTCGTACTAGCTTAGTAGTGAATGACTACCTTTGACATTTCTATATTATTTAACATTATACGCATCTGGAAAAAGTCTGTTCGCCCAACTACCCAGTACCTACCTAGATTTTTTTACATAGATGAAGTCAGGTTCAAATACTTGCTGGGCTGGTATACTCTGTAGTTAAATTGAATTGTTGGAATGTGCTAATTCATAATCTCCTCGTCCATCACTGACCCCACTGACACCTTACCCCCCCCCCCGTCTGTCCGACTTCAGGTTCGGCAACGACGTCCAGCACTTCAAAGTCCTTCGTGACGGAGCGGGGAAGTACTTCCTGTGGGTGGTGAAGTTCAACTCGCTGAACGAGCTGGTGGACTACCACCGCTCCACCTCCGTATCTCGCAACCAGCAGATCTTCCTGCGGGACATCGAGCAGGTCACCCAGGTGAGATGCAGCGAGAGACATCTGGATCTGTTTGGTTTTGTTCATTCGATTTTTTTTAAGCACTTTTGTGAATAAGCAATCATATTCGATGTCATTTTACCTTCCAAAAATGTCAGTGATTATTTGTTGGAACAGGAAATCAATCATTAATCATAATTATCTCCACCTCTCTTGCTATCACCTCGCCAGCATCCCACATACGTGCAGGCGCTCTTTGACTTTGACCCCCAGGAGGATGGAGAGCTGGGTTTCCGACGCGGCGACTTCATCCAGGTCCTGGACAACTCCGACCCCAATTGGTGGAAGGGAGGTTGCCACGGCCAAACGGGCATGTTCCCACGCAACTACGTCACGCCTGTGAACCGGAACATGTAAACAGTCACTTGTTGTAAACAACGACAACCATCACATCATCATCACCACCACCACCATCACCGCCCTGAACCCCATCTATACCCATCCAACCCCCCAACCCTAATACTCCCTCCATCCCACGACATCAGGAGCAGACAGGAAGAACGCAGCTAGCGAATGAGAAAAAAGGGAGGGGAGTATAGTTGCCAGAGGTGTCTCCTTGTTGGTGGCTGCAAAACCAACTTTTACTTTTACTGAGAATGTTTGCCTCCATTGGAAACGCCTTGGTCAGGAATGAACTGTCATTGAGGGAAAAAGAAACAGCAAAACTAAGCATAGAGCACCAACCTTGAAGATTGCTGAATGATTCTATTGCTAGAACTCTCACAGTTGCTTCGGTCCTCTCCTTTACTTCTTTACATTCTGCCTTTCTTTTTTCTTGTTTTTGTTTCAACTGATTTGCCGCATGTTGTTTTAATCACTTAAAATGAAAATACAGATAAGTCCTAATCATGTTTTAAATACAAAAAAATCATTAAAAAGAAGGAATTTAAAAAGAGGAAAAAAATATTACAAATGTCATCTACAGAAATTATCCACGTCCAAGATCATTGGCGCGGGAGCATTGTACTTCAGCCCTCGGCTGTATAAATAAATCAACTATAGAGAGAATCCATTTTTTAAGAATATATATATTATATATTTGTATGTGTTTGTCTGTTTTACCTCTCATCACAAATTGTATTGTTGTTTTTTTCCATTTGTAAATTATGTTAAAATGGTTTGGTCAGTCTGGCTAAGAACTAGTAGCTCTAGAACTAGAACGTGCTGAACTGTCAGTATACCTTTTCTGGATTTATCTGAGGGCTCTCAGATAAGATGACATGATATTTAAAGCATCATGGATTCCATTTGATAAGAAGTCCTTGTCTGCAACACAAGAAAATGTGTTTGTTCGTTTGAAAAGAAAGAAGAAAAAAAAAAGCAATCCTGTCAGGAAGCTAATGTCGACCAGCGAGTAAACCCACGTATGCTGAGCTGCAAGAGCTGTTGTATTATGAAACCCTGTGAAAGACAAGCCACCTTTTTCAAGCCAATGTATTTATTGCAGCCAATTTACTCTGGGGCCTTGAATGTAGCTGACTGAGTCCATAGACATTGACACGAGGGAAGCAAGGTCGGAGAGCTGAACTACTCAACTGCAAGGGAATTCCAAAACATGCTGAATTAGTAATGGTGTCCATATTCCTTTATATAGAGAGAGATATATGAGAATGCATACCGTAATAAAACATGCATACAATACAAAACCTTCTGTACATGCATAAATACTTTCCTTCTTGTTATACTTGCACTTAACAAGAAGGTCAATTTGGATAATCATGTTATGTAATGATCAGTACAGTGCTACAACTGGCACAGATGAACAGTTCAGAAAATTGAGAGATTGTCTTTTATGCTAAAAGTTGAGAGATCAGCTTTACCGATGTAACGTTTTTGTTTTTGATTTCTCCTTTTTTTCCTGTCTAATGTGGCGTGCAGTAAAGCACTTTTTACGTAATGCGTCTGATTTTCTTAACTCGCCGCTGTGTTTTTGTTTACTGTGTGAATATGTTTGTTTTTGTTTTCTTGTTCTCTCTGGATAGTGCCTTTCTCTCTCTGGTGTTTCAGTGTCTCCGACCTGCTTGGAGCCCCCCTACATTTGTGGGGCCTGTCAGTCCTGCAGTGAGAAACAGAGTACATAATCCAACCTATTCCATCAGCCCACCCCCACATCCCTTCGCCTTGCCCTTACCAACATGGAACTCTTCTTATTTAAGTGTCTCTCGCCGTCTCTTACCTAATGATATTTTGTTTTGTTTGTTTGTTTTTTTTGCTTTTTTTTATTATTTGCATTTCGTTTTTTTTTTTTGTTTGTTTGTTTTCAATTAATAAAATGCAATTATTAAAAAAGTTGAATCATGTTTTGTGGTTTGTATTGGACGGGAAATATCACCTTCATGGCTTAATTCCACAGTGTACAATAATCTAAGTATATTACAATATGTGTCAGTGCAGCCATTTCATCTGATTCAGTTGCATTCCAATATGCTTTTTGTTTATTCAAAACAGTTTCATCAGCTTTTCAACTGAGCATTTTATTTTTGACTGGCTGAGAACATCTTTTAAGACTGCTTCAATTAGGATTATTTTGAGCATGAGCTTTCCCTGAAGCCATATGAACATAAATATGTCACGATCCCCTCTGTCTCTGTTTAGATACTTTGTATTCCTGTTGAGTCATCGCTGATGTAAAACATCTTGGGAGACTACTGTTATATATGTCTGTTGCTTTAGGCAGAGGGTGATTTGTAAGGACTGGGACTGTTGAGTATGCAGTAATGAGTCAGACTGTATTTTTAAGACCAAGCCTGGGTAAGTGTGTGTTAAAATACACTTGTCCCAAGACTCCCTCGAAGTGTCAGCCATGAGAACGCTTCATTTGATCATAACTAGCAGCAAAGGAGAAGTGATGCCTTTGAGCAAAGCCCTGGGTTGTTTGAGCAGGCAGCGTTGTGTCACTGCTGTCCAGTGAAAATCTTAACATTGCATTACTTCCGGTCTGCAGCTTTTTGTCTGATAAGCATCCCCACCATCTGTCTCTATTTGTGTAACAGCTGCATTGCCCTTAGCAGGATCTCTCAGCAGCGGCAACACTTTCTTTCCAGCCACCTCAGACCTGTCATACGGAATTATTTCTGGCCTTACCTGTCTGCTTGATGCATCCTTATATCCATTCTCGAATATCTTCAAGCAGTGTAACACCATCAGCCACAGTGCTAGAGTCATGCATTGTTAACTTACTTATTGCAGTTAGAAATACTTTTTATGGAGTAAGTTATAGGGTTTTATCCAGGACTTTATCAAATATTTTATTTTTTTCTTTTAAATATGCAAGGACAAGAGGAGGGATTAAGAGAGCCTTGATGCCTAGAATATCTGTCTTGTTCTCAAAGCCTCTAATTGTTCCCCCATAAATACCCACTGGGCAGCCCACCATATGTGGTTCTGATAGGAGTTGACAACAGGCTGAAGGGAGAATTAAAATACCAAGTGCTCTTTACCACTTTGACATTTTAAGGAGCTTTTAACTTTTTAAGGGAGGGTGGCTCAGATAGACACAAAGATTATTACCAACGAGTGAACCAGCTGAGGCAAGCCCTTCCCTTGGAAAATCATCATTGCTGTGACCAAGTCATATAATGCACGTAAGACAAACTGACAATAATATCGATACATTTAAACCTTTAAAGAAATATGTACGATTTTTAGGTAAGGTTTAAAGATATACTTTATGGTTCACAGTACACCATTTCTTTTTTTGCGTTGATATAAGTCCTTGATCCTCGTTGAAAGGAGGATGTAGATAGTAAAAGAAATGAAGAGATTTTTATTCCAATTCCTTTCTCCCTAGCAGACTCCTGCTCTTTGGAACGATAAGCATAATTTTCTTCCCCTGGATAGAAATGTGAAATGTCTATCAGTCTTTTTTTTATCACCTAAAATGGTATTGCTTTGAGGATGTAATGGGGCTGAAATTATCATCATGCGGACAAAAAGGCCAACACTGAAAAAAAGGTTCTTGTGTTGTGCAGAATGACAACGTAGAAGGGGCCTTAAAGAGCTGCAAATATTTATTTATATCTCTTCCTCACTCTGCCTTATCAGATCACGCTTACGCAACATGTAAAGCCTGATTTCACTAAGTTGGAAACAAATGTAGATGACATAACTGCCACGATATTTGTCTGTCCAAGGTTTACAGAAACCTGTCAAAAGGTCATCTCAGATCAGTAAGGTTGTATTTGATATTGAAGCTTTCCAGAGATTCCTACAATAATGTATGCTGTTGTAATATTCAACTTGGATACAGGTGTGATTCAGTTTTAAGGTTAAAAGCATAGCAAAACTAATTTAATTTTACACAACACTAAAGATAACTTAACATTAGCATTCACAGGCATTAGTGAATAGAAAACATTTGATTGAAAATGGCCCTGTGCTTGACTGGCGACCTGTCCAGGGTGTACCCCGCCTCTCGCCCTGTATCAGCTGGGATAGGCTCCAGCCCCTCCTGCATTTGTGACCCTGCAAATGATAAGGATAAGGGTATAGCTAATGGATGGATGGATGGATGATTGAAAATGTAGGCATGGTCCATGGAATCATATCAGTAATGTGCTTTTTGGCCCCTTCACAAAGTATTTAAAGTATGGGTGACATTTGAGATGACCGTAATACCTTAATGGTGCTATATTTTTGTCAATATCCTATAGGCCTAACTATATCTCACAAAGTTTAGCTGATACATGGAACGCACAACATGTTCATACATGGTGTCCCTACAATGTTAGATGTAACTTCAATGTGCAATTTAAAATTATTGTTAAAATATTGTTTCGCTTCACAATATTACAATTTGTATGTTCGGATGTGGATTAAGTTGATGGTGCGCTGCCGCCACCCCCTGGCAGCTATCAGACAGCAAATATCAAACATTTATCTAATATACATTTTTATTATTAATAATTAGCATTGATTGAGAGTGAAAAATTGCTTGGTAAATAACTGCAAGCTTAGCAGCATTTTTTAAGTGAAGATGAAGAAATAAAATAAGGATTCTTCTTCTGGATAAATTCAGTTGAAAATGTATTAGAAGTATCGCTTTCTGTCTGCAAGAGTTTAACTTTCACAAGCACAGAAAAACGGCAATAAATTTTAAAAAAAGCAACATTTATACATAGCAATCAAGACGCAAAATATGAATTTATTTGGAGCCAAAATGATCCGTTGTCGGCAGGATTCGAACCTGCGCGGGAAGATCCCAATGGATTTCTAGTCCATCGCCTTAACCACTCGGCCACGACAACTTGGTATCTACAGGGTGAAAATTATTTTGAATAAATGTGATCTTCTCATTAATGGTCCACAATCCCAGATTTTTTAAACGGGATTGAGCTAACATTTCATTTCAGCACCACGTATGCGATATTAGTGTTGTGAGTACGGACGCAGCTTGCTCAATTTAACCGAATCTATATGCCCCTTTCACGTCGCTCAGTCGAATTTCCCACCATAGGATTTTCAGTCAGCCTACATTTGGTTCTCTAAATAATGCCATACATAGTGCATACCCAATTAACACGCTTTCCCTAAACGTAGGCCTATAAGATTGTTAAAACACTGAAGAATACATTAATATTGCATTAACTAGCCTACAGAAAATACACAAAAAATTATATCTATGTTCAAAAGTAATCAGTAACTAGACTTTCATTAAACTGTCTGGAATATTGGCCTATGAAAAACATAAACAAAATATTTTGAATAATGAAGGTCTAAAATAATTGTTACCACGTGACTTCCACGGTGGGCCTGCTCTATGTTTCCAGACTAGTCGGAGAGAGGAAGAAAAATGGCGGATCTGTGCGAACCGAAATGGGACGCCGGGCAAACGTTTTGAGCTTTTTAATCCTAACTCATACCGGAGCTTTACCAGACTGCAACTATTAAAGCTTTCCGTGTCCAGCGTTTCAGGGTGTCCACTCGCTCTGGGAATTGTGAAGGCTTCATAGTGCAGCATTGCGATTGGAAATACTAGGCATTGCCTATCATGAGGGGGAGACGAGGCAGGCCTCCGAAAGCCCTGCAAGAGCAGAGAGAGGAGCTTTCCCCTGGGCCAGTGCGTGGTTTAAGGCCAAGAAGGACTTTAAAGCCAAAGGCTAAAGATAGTGGTGACGAGGACATTGAGAGTCCTAAGAGGGAACATTCTAGATCAGTAAGGGGAAAGAAGAGAAAAGTAGGACCAGGCTCGACATCTCGGGGTAGGGGAAGAGGCAGAGGCGCTGGTGTCAGAGGCAGAGGAAAGCGAACAACAACAACAGTTCGAAAATCGGTGGTCTACGATGACCACGAGAGTGATGAAGAAGATGATGCAGTTAGTTTAAGGTCTGAGGAGGAAGAGTTAGTAGAAGAAGAGCCCTTAACTGACGAGGAGCCGCTGAAAGACGACTCTGACTGTATCGATGATGTACTCGACGAGGATGATGATGATGCCAGCTTCTGCACAGACAGCAGCTTTCGGAGCCAAAGCACTCACGCTAGCACCCCGGGTAGGGCAGCATGTTGAAGTTTGGTGAAGAATGACAACAAAAAACTGTGTTATGACAGTAAAAACTATTTCAGTGCCTCCTTTAGTTAATCATTTTAATATATAGGAAGAAAGCTAATGCTATATTGTTCAAAATGGAGAATGCACACATAACAGGCCGCGCTCTACAAAAAATGCTGTGCAGGATCATGCTATCTTGCTCTGGCATCAGCGCGAGACTATGAGATTCAATTTGTAATTTGCAACCTATTCATAAGAAGCTAAATAACCTTCTACGTTATTTCACCTGTGTATTCAGTTAAACTTTCCAACCTACTGTTCCAGTGGCATAAACGTAGGCTAACACTAGCAGGTTTTAGCTAAAAGCTAGCGCACAGAGCTAACTGACGTTAGGCAACTCAACACTTTATCTCACTCATTGCCTGGCAAGTGGCCACTATAGTTACATATGTTCAATGATTACATGCAGGGGCAGCCTTTTTACTTAATGTTAGCCTTAAAGTCTAATACAACTATAATATGTGTGCCGATTGGGAGGCGTTCAATGCACCCTTTTCTTGAGGTGTAAAATCGGATGTCAGTCAAATCTTAAATTGTCAGAGCTAGCTAAATTGGCAAGCTCTCTAATGAATTACCCTATTGTTTAAACTCTGTTTACGAGCAAGGTATACAATAGTGAAGAATATTAATGGATGCCATACACAATTGAACAATGCAGAAAGCCTTGCTTAAGGTATTGTACGGAATTTGGAGAGTGACATCAGTTAATCTTAAAAAAAAAGGCTTACTCTACTGCCCACAAAGCAACAAGTCCACCCTTTGCATTGGCACTTAAATATAGGTTTTGATTTGATTGACAGGCTTGTATATACAATATTATAAACGCTGTGAAATGTTATATTGTTAAATATGCCATATATGAAATGCCTCTGAATTATAAATGTTTTGTCTTTGAGTGTACTCTCTATTTAACCCGCAGGGAGGAAGAGGCCATGGGCACCACGTCCACGATCTCCCATCTTGGAGGAGAAGGAGATCCCTCCTCTGGATCTTCCGGAAACATCCGAGGACTTGATGATCCCCAATGAGGAGCTACTCACAGTATCCTCCATCTACGAAGTGCTTCGTAACTTCAGCACTGTGCTGCGACTCTCTCCATTCCGCTTCGAGGACTTCTGCGCGGCATTGGTGGGTCAGGAGCAGTGCACGCTGATAGCCGAGACCCACATCGCCCTGCTGAAGCTCATCCTGCGTGAGGAGGACACCTCCAACACCACCTTTGGACCCGCCGACCTCAAAGACAGCGTCAACTCCACCCTGTTCTTTATCGACGGCATGACCTGGCCCGAGGTGGTGCGGGCTTACTGCGAGAGCGACCAGGAGTACCACCATGTCCTCCCTTACCAGGAGGGGGAGGACTATCCGTACGGACCGCTGGAGAGCAAGGTCAAAGTGCTTCAGTTCCTGGTGGACCGGTTCCTTACCACCAACATCGCCCGAGAGCAACTCATGTGGGAGGGGGTGGTGACGTACGATGACCACTGCCGGGTGTGCCACCGGCTGGGCGATCTGCTGTGCTGCGAGACCTGCTCGGCCGTCTACCACCTGGAGTGCGTGAAGCCGCCGCTCACTGAAGTGCCGGAGGACGAGTGGCAGTGTGAGATCTGCGTGGCCCACATGGTGCCCGGGGTAACCGACTGCGTGACGGAGATGCAGAAGTGCAAGCCCTACCTCCGCCAGGAGCCCATCGGCTATGACCGCCACCAGAGGAAATACTGGTTCCTCAACCGAAGGATTATTGTGTAAGTTGTGATGCTGATAGTCGACGCTTATTGACCGTGTTATTATTCACCTTGCGTTTGAGTCAATCACCATTTTTATTTAGATGCTCTCGAAATGTACTTGAGTAAATAAGGCTAAACCTTATTGTTATTGTGGCAACTTTAAGGTTATCATCTCTGCATATTAATCAGGCATGGTTTAACCTCTAACTGCTTTTGCTCTTCTGGTTAGCTTGTTTATTGGGTTCTCGATCAGGCAGCAAGAACCAACCTGAATCAATCATTAGATTCTCCTTTATATTTAGGTTTTTATTACGACAACTCTGTCTTCTAATCGAATTTCTATGAAATGCTGTACACGCATCAAACTCCCAACAGAATCGTTAGTAGTGTCAGTTTGAGGCATCTGCATGTGCTGAGTGGGTGCACTGATGGTTATCTGCACCTTTAGTGCAGGGGGGGAACTTCTCTTTCACTTTCATCTCGTACTGAGAACGGCTGCTTTCTGTATCCCCCTGAGACTGTCGGGGGAAGGGGGGGGGACACTGCCGCTTGAGAGTTTCTGTTTGTTCATTATGATGCCGTCTCTTGCTTCATTTTTCCAGCTACTCTTCCAAAAATGTTTCACTGTAATGCAGCAAGGACTGAAACGGTACTACAGTATTGTTTTGGAGATATCCAGTTAAGAGGGTTTGATGAATTGTGCCAACATAAGGCGAATTTGAATTTGAATGAACACATTAGCTGTTGTGCTAGTTTTTTTGTGCTGTGAAATCTATATTGCACAGTTAGTCTTTTTGTTGGAAAACAACTATCTGCAGCAAACCTGGGAGTGTTGAAATAGGTCTATAATTACTTTACAAGCAAGGGGATAGATGAGGTTTTTCTGAGAAGAAGCTCAACAATTGTACACTCTATAATATGGTACAGAGCTGCGTGCCAGGGAGCTACTGATCATTTAGAGTATGCCATGGAAACCATACTACTCCCACCGCTGTGCGGGAGATGGACCACAGTAATGGATTGCATCTTTAACCCCTGCAGTGAGGAGGACGGGGAGCATGAGAAGAAGAAGATCTGGTACTACAGCACAAAGGTACAGCTGGAGGAGCTGCTGGAGTGTCTGGATAAGGAGTACTGGGAGGCTGACCTCTGTGCCACCCTGGAGGAGATGAGGGAGGAAGTGGACACTCACATGGACATCACCCTGGACCTCACCAACAAGGCCCGTGGCAACAACAAGGCCTACCTCACTGCTGTCAATGGTAGGCCTCTAACAATGCCTCTAACAATGTCCAATCTTGAAACAAATTACAACTTGAAATGTAAGTGATTTTGTGCCAATTCAAGCAGCGCGAAACATAATCTGTGACTCTACGAACAAGGTACGCAAGGCAGTAATTATGATTTGGTTTTCGTAGATGCGTGACTGAGGCGTTTCTTAACTGCAGAAGAGATACAAAGTAAAGTAAACATTCGTATTGTTTACGAGGACAAGTCCGATAGAGACCATGTATTTAAGTTTCGTTTTCTTCCTGGCAGCTCTATCATCTATTTAGAAAAGTGCGTGTAGAAATGTGATTGCTATACCGCCAAAGAACCAGGGCAGTTACAAATAAAACTTAGCGGTTTATAACTATGGTATCCGTTACTCTCAATCAATCTTTCACAGTATGCCACAGTGTTTTCCTGAGCATATTCAGCTTCCGACCACTTTTTTTTTTTTTTTTTTGTTAGCCCACAGAAAATGTTTGTCTAGATACTGTATCTTATCCACATTTAGAATATAGTTCTCCTCGTCCTGCTCTTTACATTCAGAGGAAAATGACTTCTTCTCAGACAGATGTACCACAGAGGAAGCTGATTGTTTCTTTATTATGCCGGGGCAGCACATGTTCTCCTCCCTGTTATCTGGTTTGGTCCCGAGCACCTCTATAATGCAGTTTATGGGTTTTGCTGGTCTTCAATCATCTTTTGACTAGAAGCCCACTGCTGCCGCGGTGTTCTGCCTACACCTCCCTTTGTTTACCGGAGCTGGTGACACAGCTGTTTCTCCCCAAGTGAAAGCCATTGTTTTGAAACGTGGCTCGAAGGGGAGGCTGGTCTTTGGAGATAATTTGTTTTTTTTCCACCCGCTGCTCAGGGTTGACTCCTGGGCCGTATGATCCATCTGTTTACAGGGGTCTGCCCTGTGCTAGGTCTCTTCTCTTTGTAATTGCGGATATTGGCCCCAACTTGCACAGTTTATACAGCTTTTTTTCACTGCTTCTGGCCGATACTATTCTTTCAGAAATGTCTCATCTGAAGCACTGGCTTACATTTTTGGTCAGCCTTAGTCAACAAGATGGGATTTTGGGAGACATATGGGTAAGGGGTTAACTAGTTCTCCCTGCTCCTGTCAACAGCTGGTATGAGTCTTTGCTATGCTTCAGTTGCGGTTTATCTGTGTGTTTTGAAATCTTTGTGGGGTATATTGTAAAGTAATTTCTGTAATGTCACATAGATAAAAAAAAATCACGCAAAAATCTTGTTCGTCATATGATTTTGTGGTCTTGCTTTAGATAGAAATGTATTGCAGTTTTAAAAGCATTTACTGGCAAGTCTCGGTGCACTGTACACAGTGTTTGAGTTGGCTTTGAATATAAAACAATAAGACAGTTTGTTTAGAATAATTAATGTTGATTATCACACCGTCTTCATTCGCACGCCAACACATGGCCCTGTAAGTAAACTAATGAATTGTGTTGTGCTCTTCCCGCTCCCTGCAGAGGAGGTAACGGAGCGTCTGAATGTGAGAAGGAACGATCGGGGAGGGAAGCAGTCCAAGCATAGCAGCCCTTCCAAGACACAGGACAGCCCTGCAGGACGAGCGGAGCACAAAAACACAAACTCTAAAGAAGACTCCAGCACACTAGGTAAAAAACTCAAGTCGTTGACTAGTCCTCTTTTTTTTTTAAAGATTCCTACATAAGGAGTATGTCAACAATGCGTAGGGCACCGTGTGAATACGCCTTCATTTCATAGCAGCTAAAGCTCCCCCTGTTGGTAAGGAGGGCAACGGCACCCACCCAGAGCACCATAAGCCTCCGCCGACCACCCAGAGCCCCACTATTCCAGAGCCCCCCAACCCCACCGAAAGGGCTCCCCCTGCTCCCACTGGGAGCCAGGAGAGTGAGGCTGTCCCTGCAGAGCTCGAGCAGGAGAGGACAGGTACATGGAAGAGTTGGAGCATCCCCCTTCGGCCGTCACAGCATCTTGTGCCTGCCCCCTCGGGTTGTTGTGACCCTGCATGTCGCGCAACATCCCCGTCGCCGTCTGCCATCTGCAGTTTGTCTGAATACTATTACCACATACTTCTGCCATGTGATATTTTGAATGGGGTTTCTTATGGCCTGAAAATAGTTTTTTTGGGGGGCCCCTTGCTTGCTGGCAGCCCCCCCAATTTCAAGTCTGTAACTACACCAGGTCCCTTTGTTACATGAACTTCCCTTTTCCTTGAACTGATTTGTTGCATGTCTTGTCCGATCGTCTTTTTATTTGCATTTTTTTTGCACGTGAGGCTGAATATTTCCCGCGGCCCAATTATTTATTCATTGCAGGATCTGTTTTGTTGCCCGCTGGCTCCCATTTATTTATTTCAATCATCGTATCATTTGTATGCTGGTGCTGTGTGTCTAGCTCGGTCAACACTGTCTTTGAGGCTTGATTTGGAGCGTGGGTTTCGCCTGCTAGCCTGCCATGGCAGCGCCACTGACCACGCCAAGTCTGTCACAACCAACTATTCATTGGCACTCCAATTCATCTGTGAAATCATTCTTGTAGCTGAAACAAACAGCTTTCTCCCTGCTGCTGCTCCCCTGCCTGCTACATTCAAATATGTAGCCTACAACAGCGTATGAAGGCATGCTATGTAGTTGTTGTTCCAAGCAACTTGTGTGTAGGCAGAGTCAGTCGCTTCATTTGGCTCTGCAGCAAGTGCACGGCTTGGAGGTCGTGCTAAGGATCCTATGCTTTTCCTTGCTGATGGTAATTTAGTGCTATCTGACTGACCGGACCACTGAAGCGCTTAATCGTCCACTCCATTAACTCCCTAGTGAAGCAGTTATCTGGTTGTAATATGCTAATCAAGCATTATCATTGAGGAAGCAGGGGGGGAAAGGAAGCAGGGAACGACATCTGGCCAAACTGTTTATGCACGTTTTCAGATATCTTTTTTTTCTTCTGTCATATATATATATATATATATATATATATATATATATATATATATATAATCCCTCTTTTGTTGTCTTACAGTAGGTGTCTTGGCTCAAGCCTAGTTGTAGTGATAGTAAGACGTTTTCACACTGAGTCGCTCCATTACGCGTTGGCTGTTCCCCCCCCCCCCTGTCATCCTACTATTCTTCTCTGCCTC
>JAVQIZ010071385.1:0-21590 GCA_036023535.2 Galaxias brevipinnis
CCTCGGGATCCTCCAGGAGGATCTGGAAAGCGTTGCTGGGGATAGGGACGGATGGAATTCCCTGCTGAGCCTGCTGCCACCGCAACCCGGCCCCGGATAAGCGGCGGAAAATGGATGGATGGATGGATATGAACAATTATCAGATGACCTTTAAAAGCTGCACAATTTCTTAGGGAACTTTCGCTTTACCAGTTAGGTTTGATTTTATTTACAAAACTATGTGGTTCCAAACAGCACCAGTCTGCGTTTGTGTTGCTAGAACATTTGGTATTGTTATAATATATGTATATATATATATATATATATATATTTATCAAAACACAAACAAATTCAGTAGTCATAGGACATGCTCATAGGACTATATAACCCTTGAAAGCCGCAAAGTGAACTGGGTAAATCAGCTTTCAGGTTTTTTGCCTCGGATAAATGGAACAAGATTCAACAGGAACTGAAATCAGAGCAGTTTGTTTTTGAGCAATTTCAACTTTTACAGGAGGATTTGGGGGCTGAAGCGTGTTCTTGTTTAGGTTGAAACTTAAATATTGTGATGTATTGTAAACAGTTTTTTTTGGCCTATTTTTATTAATTTCTTTTGTTGTTGTAATTGATATATTCTGCTTTTAAACAGGTCACTGCTGGAAAAGAGACCTGGTCTCAGTCGGTTAACTCTGAATCAATTAAATAAATAATAATGATAAAATAATAATAAATACATTTTGAATTGAATACGTGTTTTATTTGTAATTTTTCTAAAAAACCTTTCATTGCTTACCTGACTCCTATTTACCATTGAGATTCCTGTCAAAAGTGCTGTACAGTATGATTAACAGGAGTTCACATTTTTCATATTAAATCTTTATTTATTTAGCACTTTTCAAAACAAATGTTACAAAGTGCTTTGTGTGTGCATAACAATACAATAAAATACATTTAAGAACAACATGACATTATGGCATAATATTCATAATTTATTACAGGGATGGGATATGAAGAGAATGTCCATTGGAGAACAGCAACCAAGTAAAAGTAAAAAATTGTTACACTCTTGACTGATGATGCTCAGCCACTATAAAAGGCTCTTTCTCTTTGGTGAAGTACAGCATCATCAGTGTGAGATTCAATGAATCTATTCAGAGGTAGAAGGTTAGCAATACAAAGGCAGTGTTCAAACTACTGTTAGAACTAGATAGATGTCCTTTACAGAAATTAATTATCGACAGTAAACTCAATCGTAATTTATACTGATGCATTCATGTTCTTTTGCTTTGTATTTCGATATGATTATGATTATTAACAATTATGAAAAAATGTGTATTTCCTAAAATGATTGTGTAAGGTATGAACTGATGAAACAGTTTAAGAATATTAAACTGCTTGATAATCCTTTATCCAAATACAAGATTTATAGTGGTTTTGTCTCAATACCTGCACCTAATTTACTCACCCCTGTCCTTTCCTCATTATAATATTTTACCCTATCATGATACGCTGGAATGTATTTCACACACCTATACTGTACACATTGATGACAAAATGTGTATGACAATTTTAAGATTGTGTGTAGCACAGTCGTTGGTTCTACACCTCCCTCAGTAGAATACCATAAGGTCGGATGGCCCTCTCAACTGTCTTCCTCTCGTCCGCATCAGAAGTACCCTGCGGCACTGGAATCAGCCAGTAATCCTCATTCTGCCTGTGTTTCTCTCTGAATGCTGGGTTGACCCGGTTCTGAAGGACGACCTTGTATTTCTTCCCATTTTTCTTTGACACAAACTCTGTTGCATAACACCCGGCTTGGCTCAGGTCTGGGGTGGAGTAGATTCCTCTGCCGTACACCTGCCTCTTGGGATTGTTCCCAGATCTAAAGTTAGACCTGATGATGCTTTTCACCCCGCTGTCGCTTGTTCCGTGGTAAGACACAGGCCACTCCCCAGGCACAGAGTGGGTACGAATGCCATCCGCACCAAGCCATTTGTTGTCCTCGTACTTGTTCAGAACCTTGAGTCCAATTCGATACCAACCACACGGACGAGTGTATTGCTCCCCACCTCTCTCAAAGCGGGTCGAGTCAGACCTCTTGGTGAAATCATAATCAAACTTCCTGTCAAAGAAATTAGCCTCGTCCACTAATAACTCTTTATCATTGGCTGTGTCAGTTGCATTTGGCGTTTCCTCACTGACGAAGAACCAGGTGAACATGTATGCAATCCATGACACAGGGTTCAGCAAAGACCAGAGGGATTCCACTCCGAGAATAGCACCCACAAGAAAGTTTTCCACAGTCAGTTGGTTTTCTGGTGACTTGCCCGGATTAGTCTTCTGAAACTCCGACAAAGGCCTCACCTTGGCTCCAAGAGTAGCTGAAATCGCCTCAAAACGCACATCCTCGTCAAGCATAGCTGCTGGTCCACGTACCGAATGTTTTTATGGGAAAACTAGAGTTTGTTAGAGGCTAGTATATTGACAAATATTTACGGACTGGTAGCCTATTTTGTCGACACAAGAAGTCGAACTGAAAGTAAATTCTAATTATAAACCTACTTTCACTTTAGCTTCTTGTCACTAGGAACAATGACCTTGACCCTTTTCTTAACAGCCATGCACAGCACTTCCTTGCTGTTGGTGGGAAAGTTATTTCCAGAGGAATACCTAGCCCAGGCTACATTCTTTGAAAAGTTGCATTTTAAGGGTTGCCTCAGGGTTACATGAAGCAATCAGAATAATTTCTGTGTTGTTCTGATTCTTTTTGTTTAAAGGTTGAGTCTCTAGTGTGTTTTATGAAGTAGGTTTTAAATTAGACAAAAGTTATAAAGAGATAGGAACTATGAGGAACTCTGTTTAATTTACACACTCCATTGTGGCAAGAGACAGCACAATGTTACACTGACAAGCCTAGAGTATTATTGATTGACTTTAAGCTGAAGGAGCTCATATGTAGGAGTATAGTTTTACTGAATGGGTAATGGAGGGTAATGGAGGCACTCTTTTTAAAAAAAAAACAAAGAACATAATAATGGGAAAATGGGAAATAGGAGTTTGACACGTTTTATGGTCACTGCAGGTGTAGACTAAACAGGTCTCCTTAGACCAAATTGGGTATGCAACATTTGACTTCTAGTTTTCTCTCCTTAGTTAGAAGGAGCCAAAAGTTATTTAGCCACCAAGTTAGAGACATGTCCATAAATATCCATACAACTTTACAACTTTTAATAATACATTTGAGTTATAATAACATTTTAAATTGAGTTCACAAAAAGCATTCCACTTGCTGAATGATGCATTCGTTCAGAATTGATGGGAACATTAAGTATTATATGCTTAATTTGAACTGGCACGTCAAGATTTTGCAAATATGGTATTGACTGTCCACCAACTCACTCAGTAATTTGGGAACAACATAATACTCCCCTCTAGTGTCTGTAGGTGGAATCGGATGCCAAATTTAGAACTAAAATAGGACTGACTACTTTCAATAAAAGTAACACAGTGCTACTCTCTGTTGGTAGAATTGGAAGCTAAATGTAGGATAATGTAGCAGCCTGTAAATTATACGGTAGGCCTATCATATAACGCAATTGACTGATTACGAGAAAAATTTCATATCACAGAGTAATCTATTAATTGCTGTAGGCAATACAAAAAGCTGCACGTTGAATCGATTAATTTAAGCAATTTGTCTCCACCACCAATCCGAGCTCTGAAAGGAGGTCAAATCGTCCAACCAGAGTGCACAAGCTCTGATTTAGATGAATCCCCGCCTCTTGATAGTCAACGGTATATTTCGTGATGCATACGGGTATAGCCTACTGTACACTGACCACGAGCTAGCTGTCAGTGCGGCAATACATTCTCTGCAATCTTGAGAGGGATCTTCTAAAACGCTTTTAAAATGGTTGATACCTTCTGCGCCACATGGAAACTGATTGACAGTCAGAACTTTGATGAATACATGAAGGCACTTGGTAAGTAATATTATATAAATAGATTTGTTTATTTTTGCATTGTCATTTTACTACTCAGAAGAAGCAAATTTATTTAATAAAAAATTTCTATAGATACATCAAGAAACATGAGCTTTATTATACCAACTCCAGTTATTTCCATTTCAATCATTATTGGTAAAAATATTCACCCTCAAATAAGGTGTTGTATATTGATAGTAGCAATATTCTTCCCAGGTGTTGGCTTTGCAACAAGGCAGGTGGGTAACGTTACCAAGCCAACTATAGTCATCAGTAAAGATGGAGACAAAGTGGTGGTGAAAACTTTGAGCACCTTCAAGAACACTGAGATCTCAGGGAAACTGGGAGAGGACTTTGATGAAACAACAGCGGATGACAGACATGTCAAAGTATGTACTTAACCTACACATCATAACCTGCACCTGTGCAGTTCTAGAGGTTTTTTCAGCAATCATCATTATATGTTCTAGATTCAAATACACAATTGAATGAAACGTATATGCCTATCACTTGATTATTAAAATAGTAGATGTTGTCTTTGCTTGCAGTCCACTCTGACATTGGAGGGAGACACGCTGGTTCAAGTGCAGAAGTGGGACGGTAAAGAGACAAAGTTTGTTCGTGAAATCAAGGATGGGAAAATGGTCATGGTGAGAAAACAGATTAATCGTGTGTTCATGTTTAAATTAATCCTCTAGTAATTCATATAATTATCACCTTTGATTACAATATGTCACAATCTACGTGTGAAGTAAATACCACTGGCACAATCACTGCAATAATGCCGCAAGGCAATCATAGACACTTTTTGACTCATGCCACAATAAATGATTGATCTGAATTTTTCTGCAACACCCTCTCATTCCTCTTTATCTTCCTATACAGACCCTGACCTTTGAGGGAGTCCAGGCCGTCCGGACATACGACAAGGCATAACTTTCCCAAATTCTGGCAGCACATTTTACTTAATGCTCGTAAATATATTTTGTTTGTTTTTATCCATGGATTTGCACTAATTTGAGCTCGATCAAAAATATCATTGGTCACCGTTTTTTTGTACGATCTTTTACATTAAAATGCATGAATTGTTTGCAAACTTGTTCCATACTGCTTCAACATTAGTGTCATCATAGTAAAATAAACGACTTTACTAAAAGCTTGTTGTGGATTATTACTTTTCTCTTTCTCCCATTATTACATCTTATTTATTTGATGGTCTCTTCAAATCACCAGAAATGTTGTGATCATCACCATGAATGTCCAAATGTCAACATTTCATACATAAAGTCAAGGATTTTAGTTCAGTAGCACATTTTATTTTAGGTTCTAAAGACCATTTTCTTCATAAATAATGCATCAATCCAGAGAGAGAGAACAGCTACGGCCTTGTCCTGCTTTCCTCCCAGGTGACAGCTGGGTGATTGAATTGGGTTGGACTGGCCCTGCAGTGCTCACAGTGACCGTTGTACCCATGAAAAGGAATGGCCTGCAGTAAACTCTGGAGAACAGGAGGAGGAGGAGGAGGGGGGCGCACGCGCGTCTGATGTCACTCGCTGACTGAACACAGAGTTAATCTGATCTGGATCGTGGTGTCATTACGTAGGCGCATCATTCGATGCTCTCTGGGCCAACCGTGTTCGGATGTCGCCGCTGGCATGACAAAGCAACATAAGGACAAGGTAAAGGACGCTTACTTATCTCAGTCGTTTTCAGTCCCCTCATTTGTCCTCAGAAACGTTGTGCCATGTTAAACTCAGATTAACAAGGGGCTTAGCTTCTATTATTTAACATTTGTTTGTAGCTGTACATTGAAAGCGTGCCCATTTAATCTATTTGCCCTAAAGACAACAGTCATCCCATCTGCTTTGACAACCAGTCGGTTCTCTCTTAGCCAGGCCTGTGTGCTGTGTGACCCACTAAGTAAACTACTACAAGGGGCATTCAACTCTGTGTAGACCTGCTGCCAAACTGTTGGCAGTGTCTGAATGAACTGGAGTGGAACTTAATCCGGCCATTGTCTGCTGACTTCATTTCATACATAAAGGGGCATGCTTGTTTGTAAAGACATATTCTGAACTATGAATTTAGTCAAATGCAGAAGATTTGAGCAGGTAAGTATATTTTGGCATGCTTTGTTTTGGTTTTGATCATCAATCTGGAATCTGTGTCAGTGCAGACAGAGAAACAGCTGACCTACAATAAACTCTCTCTCTCCCTCCCTGCTTCTCTCCCTCCCTCTCTCCCTGTCTGTCTGTCTACGCCCTCCCCCTCTCTACCTTAGTGGGCTAATCCTTATTAAGTGCAGTTTAAAGACCTGCCCATCATTCTCCTAACCAATCAAACTCTTTTAGAACTGACTCCCATGCAAGTAAACTCTTTACTGTTAACTCCTGTCTTATTTGCACAATGTTTTCCCTCATGAACCATTCCGTTAATATCAATAAAAAGTGGTTTCTGTACCTTTCAGTTTTGTGGTCTTTGTTTTTTGTGTGTGTGCAAAGCGTTTGTTAGGCTGAGTGATTGAATTTGCGTAAAATTGTGTTTCTTTATGTTGTTTTGTTTTTTGAGATACTTTCTGCATTGCTTCTCTTTCTGTAACATGTTTCCCTTTAATAAAGTGTTTTCAGGTTAGTCTTGGCATTTACTTCTATTGAAACATGAATTCTGACAGGACAGTTTGCTCAAGGCAGACTTGACAGGTTTGATGCTATGGTATGTTGATAGTATGTAGTGGAGAATTGTTTAATGATGAATTTAAAGAACTTTTCATCAAACAAGTAGTTGTATGTTTTATGGAGGATAATCGCTTAATGTCACATGTTGATTTTAAGAGCTGTAGTAATAGCCAAACATGTTTACAGTGTGGGCCTGGAGGTTGAAGAGTAGTCATACAAAACTCATTTGTTTGAATTTATATATATATTTCTATTTTTATTTATTCTAGACAGAGCCATTTAAAGTTTGAATAAAACATTATTTATGTCACATTTGAGAACCAAATAGCAACATTATTTCTCAGCCAAAGAACTTCAAATGCATTTATTGACCGCTAATATTTATTGCTAGACTATTTACAGTATAGTGTTGTTTTGCATCTCTGCCAGATGCCCTGACAATGAATAATATCATATAATCAAAAGGGACACATGATTCCTTTCTAAATCTCATTCTATCCCAATTGTTCTACTTATCTAAGAGGGTACAAGTACCATACAACAACTAAGTTCAGGAAAAGATACACAAAAGAAGTATCAGCAATTACTAACTAACTAATAATAAAGAAAATATAACAAGATAATAACACCATGCACAAAAGCTAAACATCGTTTAGGTCTACCAGCGTAATACCAATACAGAATGTCAAAATCTATCTAATTTGCTATGCTTATACAGAAGCATAGTTCACAAACTATATCTACTATGAAAAATGGAACATGTTTTAAACAAATTATTGTAGCTTTATAACGTGGAGGAAATTGTTTTAAGATTATTTATAGCATGCCTCCAAATACCCCCTAAAGCGTCTCATAGATACAGAAAAATAACAGTAACAATTTTAAATTAAATGTTGTTACATCACGGAAAATAATCAACCTCTTTTAAACCTAAAAGGAATATATAATCTGTTTGTTCAGACATGCCATATGTGGATTGACAGGATTAAAGGATACAGCATTACGGCACAATAACCTATTAAAATGAAAGCTTGTGTTATAAGCTGGTATATCCACACAAAGTAAATAGTTACAGTATATGTAAACAACATAAGATATAGGTACTTCCAATAATGCTTAAAACATTTTAGTATGAGTACCATTTTGCTATACAACATGTTTTGTTCTTGTAAACTTTCTCCTGATTTTCCAGGTTTCTGAAAGTTTCTTAGGTTTCAAGTGAACCAGACGTAAGACAGGAAATTCTACAGGTAGTTAAACATGCTGACAATTACCCACTTATCTGTGAAATATTTCAAAAACATATTTCTATAGCGTACTTACGTAACATGTATCTTTAAATTTATATTAACTCATATCATAGAAAAGATTCTAAAGAATTCTGAAATTCTAATGATTTATATGACAGTATATTTTTTTTACTATCAGAGACATATTATCACGATGTATAATAATGTGTACCACATAAAGTTCTGGTAACAATCACTTTTTATACGATTTAATAGTCAACTTAAACTGATCTTGATTCCCTTCAGTAATGAAGAAATTATTCTCCTCCACCAAACTAGTTTGTGTGACCCAAATCTAATTGAATAGTAACACAAGGTTGTCATATCCGACAAATATCCATAGAATAAAAGTGGTAATCCCTTTTAGATCTGTCAAAAGACTAGCTCTGGGCCACAGCAAACATCCCTTTACGTTGATACAAACTTCATTCATCAAATGTGCCCTTTTCTTCTCTTCATGTTCGAGAAACATTGACGACTACAATAGTGTAATCAAGTGCAAGTAAAAACAATTACTCCATGTCACACCAAGGTACTTAAATAATACCAAATTCAGATGTTTTCACAAAAGCATTTTGCAATAGCTTTTGGGGCGTTTCAACTGTCGTTTCAGCCGATGTATGACAGTGTGCTATCCATTTAAAAACTTAAATGATCTCAAACCTCACTATGAGAGATCAGACAATGGATCGCTTAGACTCAGCACCGTTATCAAAATGAGGAGTATGTTGTTAAAGTATAACCATAGAAGATGGTAAAGATAGTATACATGTATATTCATAAGACTATAAAGTGTAACATAGTGCCGACTCAACCAATCACATCAATGTGGGGCGTTTAGCAATGTTCACACCTTAACAAAATGTTGTGTAATAATTCTCTCTTTGGGAGCTCTCTGAGGCAGTGGGCGGTCATTCCTTTCCAGACATCGAATAAAAACAAAGAAAATTATAGTAAAAACTCCTTACTCCTGAAATGCAATGCAGACGTATTTAACAAGTCACGGCGTACTCTTATCAAAGTTCAAACATTAACTGAGAAGGCTACAAAGGGCAAGGGAAGCAAAATAAAGTAACTTGAAGATCAAAAAATCAAAACTTCAGCTACGATGGAATTATTACTTCTCAGTAATACAAGCAGTATACAAGCAGGCCAAAATATGGTGGTACAAAAAAAAACATACTTAGATGAAGAGAAACGAATGTGATGATGCACGAAATAAAACTTTTGTAAGACCGAAAGCTATTAAAGGGCCTTTTAACCTGCACACTGTCAGCGTGTGATCAACTCCAATGAAGCATACAAGCAATCTTGTTAGAAGTTAAAAGCACATATCATTTCCACTCAAAAGCAATAAAGCTATTTTAAGCTTTTATTTATAGAGCTGTGGTTGGACCAAATAATATTGTTGATATCTTGCCCAAGAACTGTTTTTAATTACATCGTCTTGCATTTAAGGAAACAATAAAACTGAATAAATATTAATAAAATGGTTCCATAAAAAATACTGGATGTGTTAGACATATTGTCTTCCACCATCTTTCAAAATATAAACAAAAAAACATAAGAATTGGAAAGGAATGACAACATGAACCCATTTTAGCAATGAGAGCTCAACCAATAGAAAAAAAGAACGTTCATTCACTCAAAACCCTGTTTTCGCCACGGCAACCTGGATTTGGTGTTCTTAAAACCAGTGCGCCAACTCCAGGCAGTTTTACAGAGGCCGAGATCACGATCCAGCTTTACAGGGATCAGCATTTGGTATTTCTTCTTGACATCAAATGTGCCATCACAACGTCTTGTCCCATAAGTACGTCAGAGTCTGTGTTCTGCGTTGGGGAGGGGTAGGGTCCCACGTCTATAATGGTGAGAAGGGGTAAAAGGGATACTGTGCCTCCTCTTCGTCAACAAAGAAGCATTGGAAGTAGGGCATCTCGTCTGGGAAAGTTAATGAGTAATTAGTACTGTATGAGTTTATTAATTTATTTTGTTCATTTATTCGCACAGTAAAAACAAAACAGAAACACAAAAAAATTATAAAAAATATACACACATAGTATTAGTAAAAGAAAGGGACCGGAAACTAAACAGAGTTAACTAGGGTATGGTAGGGTGAAAAGATATGTTTTAAGTTGGGTTTGAAAGATTGACAGCGAGATGGAATTCGGAATTAGAGGAGGGAGAGAGTTAGGTGCTGCCCTAGAAAATGCACGCTTCCCAAAATGCTTTAGCTTTGCTTTTGGAATGACCAATTGCCCATCTGCAGCGGAACGTAGTGCCCAAGTAGGATGGTATGGTTGGAGCAGTTCAGTGAGGTAGGGGGGGTGGGGGGGCAAATTGTGTAAAGCTTTGTAGGTGAAGCTTTGTATATATATATAGAAAAGAAACATGTGCAGGTGAGGTTAGAAACCCAAGTGGACTTATAACAAATACTTCACCTAAAAAGTCATTATCAGACATTAGTATACTAACGAGTGCAAATGAGTGCACCAAGCATTAATAACAAATTGTTAACTTTAAGGTAATTGCAAAATATAAAGTTACATTTTCATAAGAAGATGTATATGTTTAAAACATACCTTCAGTAGCATAGGTGTCCGTTACATCAGGTTCTGTTGATCAAAAGAACAGTTAAATATTGTAAATTATAAATTAAGGTAGTATTTACGGGAATTCTTCCTTAATTGCCAAGTAGTAGCATACCTTTAGATTTAACTTCTTTTGTGACTTTCTTCTCAGCTGATGTACCTACAAACAAAAGGATGGATTTGTTAACTATAATATGATAATGTAAATAATGGCAGTCTGGTCATTTATCTATATGATAACAAACTAGATCTACCTTTTTTCACAGTCTCCTGTTTCTCTTTAAGTGCTTTTGTAAAGTTCTCTGTAAAGAATGACGAACAAGTTATTGCCGTTGGACTAGACGTGTGAAGCATACTTTTCACTATAGTAGCTGTTTTATAGTCAGAATATCATACTGCTACTGAATCGCCTACCTTTCTTTACGGCAGCAGGTTTAGACTTCTCTTTTAGAAGCTCAGGAATTCCAACTGGAATTAAACAGGTAAACAGGTATTTTTTTTCCATTAGATTGCTACAGTTAAAATGAGAAGCTAGGACTTACGAAGTGGGCTAGATACAGATAGATTTGTGATGTTTTTATAAAGCATTTTGGGTTTTAATGAGGGAAATATAGACTTGTTGGATACGTTTGACTATTGTTATTGTTTACATAACTATTGTTAAAGTGTTTTTTTGTTTTTTTATTGTTTTTTTTTTACAATCACTTCAAATCGTGTGATAATTTGTCAAAACCTTCACACAACACTCATAAGCATTACCAGGTGTGTTCAAAATCTTGTATTTTGTCTTCATATCTTTGAAGAAACCTCTAAACTTTTGTCTTTGGTTCAAGTATGATGAAATACCATTGGAACATTAGTTTGGATCATCCACACACAACATACCGATAGTTTCACAGTTTAGTTGTTGGTACAATCTGTTCTGTCTAGAGTTTTGAAAAATGACCACTGGGTTTTGTCAGTGATTATTAAAAACTGTAAACTGTAAGAAACTGGTAACTTTAACATACTGAAATTGTATTTTATTGATGCTGTCTTAACTTTCCATTTGGAGCATAAGATTCACAGCACACTCAAAGACAAATCATACCATGTCCAACAAGATTATGATGACACGCAGATAGACACAAAGAAAGCACAGCACTGACCTTTCTTTACAGACGTTGGTTTGAGGTTCTCTTTTGAAGACTCTGTAATAACAGCAGATAATTATAATAAGCTTGTTAACGTTTCCCTAGAGTGTAGACAAACAACACGTGTCACTGACATTACAGTGTACTGTGTTTCAGTCTGAACCATTTTAATGAACTACTACAGTAAATTACTCTAGATCTAAGTATTTTATCCATTCTTTTGACAATAAAATAAAAATGTATCACCTTTTTTAACAGGTTCTGCTTTGGTCTCTTTTGCTGCCAGAAGTTCTGAAAAGCAATCAAGAGAGTAGATGTCAAACTAGATTGCCCAGTTACAATATGTCCCAACCATTCAAATATTTTTTTCTAGGATAAACACAAACACTAAACTACAATTTAAACCTTACATTTATTTGAAGATTATAAAATATACTCGTAAGTGTGAGGAAACCAAAATGCATGTTTAGATACAGTTTTGTACAGCATGATGTAGAAGCTACTGTTAAAAAACACTAAAAAAGCACAGAAAGCACTAAACAGCATGAAGCACAAATTATTTTCTTTCCTTCTTCAAGCTTCTGCAAAAGAATGCGCTGCTGTGAATTTGACACTTTTAGTCTTTAATTTTTCATGCTCAGTCAGAGCTTGTTAGTTGGCTGCTAATTGCTAATGGTTTTTTATATGTTTGAGAAACAATGCAATCTATTCTAGCAGATAACACACTCATTTTCTAAGTAAAACGTATTATGCAAAGCATCTAAATATTAGTCTAATTCACATTTACCTTTCTTCACACGTGAGGAAGATGCCTTTTCTTTGATCTTTTTAATGTCTTAAATAACATAACATGAACATATTCAAAATATATATTTCTAGTACACTTTAAAACACCTATTAATCACATTAGTTGGGTATTGGGAATAACTGAATGAGAATGTAAAAGTGTGTACCTTTCTTAACTGGTGCTGACTTGACCACACTTGGAGCTTCAGACCCGGCTATTGAGTTAGAAAATAATAATAATAAAAAAATGTATTACGCCAAAATTGACAAAGGCAAAAACAAAGCAAGTGATGAATGTAATCATCAGTAAAATATCTATAGAACTTTACCCTTTTTCACAACCATTGGTTTGGTTTTTTCTTTTGGAGCTTCAGGCTCTAAAAAGAAATGACAGCACTGGTGAAACATTTTAAAATGCTAAAACATAGAGTAGAAAAATGGAATTTGACCCAAACATTGACATAAAAGGACATAATTTTTTACCTTTCTTCAAAAGAGTTGGCTTTGTGATCTCTTTTAGAACCTCGGGCTCTAAAAAAATGTAAGACAAGTAAAATAAATAAAACTGAACAGTAAGACTGCATAAAGAAATTAAGCAATCACTACAGCCTCCATCAAGCGCTAGCAACATGCGCTACAGCAGGATTCTACTCTGGAAGCATCTAGAGTTAGTTTTCTACAGATGCCAAGTTTTAGATTATAAGTACCTCTTTTTAGAACACCTGACTTGATTTTGTATTTGGAAGAGCCCACTACAACGGGGAACAATTTGAAAACTAAACGCTTGACTTGTACAATCGACTCACAAATCAAACAATGATAAGACCTTTTTATAACAAAAATAATTGGTTTTCTTTTCTCTTCAAAAATCTCTAGTTGGAAGCAACACATTTTACTATATCAGTTGGAGCAGAATAATATATCCCTTAGAGTATATAAATCAATGAACTGCAAGTTCATTCAAAATAATGTGAATTTAACCTATGAGGAACAGAAATCCAACAAATGACTGTAAAGTACCTTTCTTTGTAGCTGTCAATTTGGACTTCTCTGTAGAAACCTCAGATTCTGTAACAACAACAACCAAAAAGATAAAATTATAACGTATAGATCTTATAGATTGCACCTGCGAAAATGGAAAGGATGAACTAGCGTGCAGCTACAGCATGGCGATCTAACAAAGGCTACAGTTACATGAATGTTTCAAAATCTACTCGGCACTAATTGAGCATATCAAGCTAATCTACTGCAGGCGTTATTAGCAAACTACACCAATACCTTTCTTTGTAGTACGAGCCTTGTATTTGTCTTTGCGAGAATCTGACCCAAGATAAGATTACACAGTAATAATGAAATATTTTAGGATACTTTACGATTTATGAGTTATGATCAGGTCAGAGTGTGATGAAAACACGTCAAATTGAAACCCATCTTATAACCGATCATAATTACAGCATGTTAAAACTATAATTACTGCATGTTTAAATCATAATTACAGCATGTTTAAAGTTTTGTTCTGACCTTTCTTCAAAGACTGTGGTTTCTCTTTTAGGGTTTCAGGCTCTGTATGAAAGGAAGACTCAGTATTTTCAGTCTACAATATATTTAATAACTCAGGGATATAGAGACGGGTGTTTTTATTACATTTATTACAATCAATGGTATTACCTTTCTTTGCAGGTGAAGGCTTTGCTTTTTCCTTTGACGCCTCAAGATCTGAGTAAAGAAGGTTTGGGCACATTATTCACACCAGTTGAATGCAGATAACTGTTTTAAAAGAAATAACTAAAAAGATATTGAGTAGCATGGATATACTATATCTAAAACAGTATAGACACTACTAATAATCAGAACAATTGAAGTTCTAGCTTCATAGTTAGAAAATAATAAAGTAATTTGGAACAACTTTTGTATTAGGTCAAAATAGGAGGTAAGGAGAAGGATGTCACTAGCACTGATAAATGTTTTAAAGAGATAATGAACCAGTAGCACACAAACAGTAAGTTACGTCAGAAGGGTTGTTGTTGTGTTTTTGTGTTACACTAATTATGAACACCATAATTATAAAGCAAATGATTTCTAAATCAATCTATGAATGTGTCGTATGACGGGGTGATGGATATAAACATTAGAATAATTTCTATGTGAAGCGAAATTATAATTACCTTTCTTGACAGTCTGCTTTGCCTTCTCCTTTAGGGTCTCGTGTTCTAAGTACAAAAAAGAAGATGTCATTGAAGTCCACAACAAGGCACTCTGTATATTCATCACAGTTATGACATTTTAATTGAGTTAGTCACTATTCCACATTACAAAGTCAGGCAATAATACTTCACAGGTATTAGAGTGAAAGGTCTGACCCTCTTTTTGAAGCTCAGGTTCTACAAATCATTTTGCTCACATTATTGAACACTTCAAATCTCATGCTATTTGTTATCTTAACATACTACAGTGTGTTGTATATTATTGTAAATACTGTACATAAGTGTATTTAACTGTGGCTTTGAAGATTAATGGATCATACTTTAAGCAAACTTGAATATGTATTAATTTCTTTTTTATTTTATATGTTTGCAGACTTTGAACGTTACACAATGGCTTTCAAATTTCAAACTTTCAGTTAAAATATTGAAGGTTTATTTTAAAACATGGATTGATGCATTTACTTGCCTTTCTTTGCAGAAACTACTTTGGTTTTGTCTTTCAGCAGTGATTCTAAAACAAAGAGATTGCAAGGCATGCAGCATTTAAATCAGAATGCAGAATAATTTAAGATAACTTAAAGTTTAAGCTAAAACTATTACTAGGGATGCTTTGTCTTCTTACCTTGTACTTCTGGTTTGACCTTTTCTTTTGGTGTCACAGTTTCTAGAAATGTAATAGTAGCTTAGGACACACACAAATGACCACATAAAGAAAAAGTAATACTAGATAAAAAAAATACTAGATACTTCACATGCTGCTAGTCCACTGACTTGCAAATCAGACTGAATAATATGTGCAACCTTAATTTAGCATTTGTATATATATATACATATATATATATATATATATAACCATTCTGTTGATTTGCATATAATAATCATAATGCTCTACATGTTAGAAAATAAAAACTGAAAATGTGCAAGTTCATATCTCAGTGCCTTTCTTTGCAGGGGCTGGTTTTGACTTGTTTTTCAGAGCAGACTCTACGCAAGATAGAACAAGTTAATTAGTGTATTGTGCAATGTTTATATAATTGTTAGAATGTGTTTTTAAATGAAAAAGTACCTTTCTGAAGAGGCTCTGGTTTGGCCTTCTTAGGGGGCTCAACATCTAGGAAAGAAAATAAGTCATCAGGTGAAAATCCCTGTAAATAACTCCATATTGTTTAAACCAATGTTAGTTTGGTTAGTCATGATATTATGCTGCATTATGAAAAATGTAACATCAAATTCTATAAGTTACTTTAGACATTTTCTACCTTTAAGGGGGACTGACTTTTGGGCCTTCTCTGCATGGGCTTCTGCTCATAACAAATGGAAAAAAAATAAATGTGGATATATACAGTAAAGATGGAAATCTAAATAAATATATTTCATAACTTCTGCTACCTACCTTTCTTTAGAGAAATTGGCTGTGCCTTCTTTTTGCTCTCTCCAAGGACTAAATGAACAAAATAATACATTTGAATAAAAAAATCTATAAACAAAATCACAACCTATTACTAGTAAGGTTTTGCAGATTTTACTATGGCAACTAATACTGATGAAAATTCTTATACCTTTCTTAAGAGGCACAAGTTTTGCTCTCTCTTTGGTCAGGGACATGTTTTTGACAGGAACTTCAGCCTCTACAAAGCCAAAAATCAGCCAATTAGTAAAATGTGAAACACAAAAGATGAGACGTTATTTTCTTAAATTTTTGATACCTTTGATTACTGGAACTGGTTTTGCTTTCACTGCAGTCTCTATGTAAAAAAAATGTTTTGATCATGAAATGAAAGTCATACTGGGGTCACAAAAATACTGGATAAAAATAGTTTAAATAGACTGCACATCCTGACTGTTACTGTACCTCTCTTCACTAGAGTTGGTTTGGGCTTCTCTTTAGGTGCCTCATCTTATAAAATGAACAAATACATAATATATACATAATTTATATTATATATATACAGTATATATACAGTATGTGTACTTTAATTTGCATTATGATCAATGTGAATGGCCATGTAAAGACCCTTCGAGCTGGGTTTACTCAATAGCTACATGCAATTCATTTTTAGATATGCATTTTTATATACGGCACAGACATTTTAATAATGAACATACAATAACTGCAATAATAATGCTATATAAATATTATAATAAATAAGAGAACCTTTCTTTGTTGTTGGTTTTGCCTTCTCTTTGGTCTCTACAAGATCTGAAGTTAAACACAAGGTCCACAAAAGTAAACTATTGAATTATAGGATTCACATAACATTGCTGAACACCCATCACCTTAGTTATGGTAAAGTGAACTATTACAGGAACAGGTATTACAGTACCTTTCTTTGCTGGAGCAACCTTGACCTTCTCCTTAACAAGGGAGAGATTTTTGTGAGTGACTTCAATCTCTACACAAAAGGAGAAAAAATAGATTTATTATAGTCGCTGAACAAGACTCAACAAAACAATTATCATAAATGTATCACCTGACATTACATTTCCCTTTTAAATCTTGCTTGATGATTCAAAGGGAGATATGTTCTAATTTTTAATATTAATTATCCGTAAAACAAGTCCTACGAAAAATAAAGACATTTCCATAAAAGCCAAGAGGACAGCCTTACCTCTCTTTGGTGTAACTGGTTGAGACTTGCCTTTTGGAGTCTCTGACAAAAAAACAAAACAGAATAACTCAAAGTTAATTTTGGTTATTATTTAAAAATATTTCGAATGTACACTTAAAATGATATTTATATAATTTCTTACCTTTCTTTCCAAGAATGGTTTTTGTTTTCTCTTTAGCCTCTGCAAGATCTAAAACAGAACACATTTACCATGCAGATCATACATGCATTAAATTGTATTCTATCAATGCAACTAACTAGCATAGTGTATACGACCCTTATTAAGAAAACATTGAATTTTTAACTCTTTTTTATTGTATTTATTAAAATACTTACCTTTCTTGACAGGGACAGCTTTGACTCTTTCTTTGGTTAGAGAAGCATTTCTATGGGCGCCCTCTTGTTCTATAAACAAAAATAGGAGAGTTTGTTAATCACATCACATCTGCTGTTTGAGCAGATGCATGTTTGACTCTACTAAGGAGTATAACCTTTTTTCATAGTGACTAGTGTGGTCTTTTCTTTGGTAACAGTAGTTTCTGCAAAACAAACACCATGTTATTCAACTGAATCCATGCGACACATTGCGACATTCTATAGAATACAAAACTTTGTAGAATCATACCTTTCTTGACCGAAGCTGTTTTGACTTTCACGTCAATGACTGTGCCAAAAAAAGTAAGGGAAGGAATTGTTTTTATTTGTATTTATTTTGAATTAGTTTTTATATTCTAGGTAAGTATTCTTTACTAAACAGAAATACACCATTGCCGTTCTTTGGAGGGGTTTTGACCTTTTCTTCAGTTACTTTAGTTTCTGAGTAAAAAGTACGAGTTGAGTAAAATGTTTGCTTGAAATAACACTTAAAATACTTGATATATGTTGTTTTGTACTGCAGTGTAAAATGTAACAAATGCATTAGTTTTATTGTGTCTTGATATTAATCTGATTGTCAACAAGGACATGCTTACCTGTCTTTGCAGAAGCTAGTTTGGCCTTTTCTTTGACAACTTCTGCATTTTAAAGAATGAGAATGAGAGTAATGCAACATGCTATATTGCAGTAACAGCAAAAGTCAGTCATTTACCTTTTTGAATGGGCACTGGTGGCTTGGCCTTGGCAAGAGTACTTTCATCCTTTTGTTTTCCTACTTCAGGTTCTATGTATATATACAAGGACCATTACAATAGTGACAATAGGTTTAATAGGTGACCCTAGACTGGCAACTCAATGTTAAATCAATAGCACTACCTATAACGAAAGGTGCTGGGTTGATTTTAAGGGCATCAACTTTAAACTACGATAAATATAATTTAACATTGTCTATTATCAAACAGAGGTCATAAAAAGTAATAACACCGAATACCTTTCTTTGCTGGAGTAGACGGGATCTTCGCTTTTTCAGGTTCAACCTCTGAACAAGAACAGAGGTTCATACATTCAGATGTATGTATATGTTATCATATTGTATTTAAGTTTTTGTTTTTACTTTGAAACTTAACACTTATTCATTTTAGAAAATACATTCTACCTTTTTTTGCAGGTTTGAGTTTGGCAGCCTCTACCTCTGTGAATAAGAATCAAATAAAATAAAAATTAATTAATGAATAACTAAATAAATTAATAAATAAATAAATAATAATGTTACATAGAATACTGTGCATAGCAAATCTTAATATCTGAATGAGATTTGACTTTTTGCTAGAAAGTGCTCCCAGAAATTGTCAAACTATTTTACCTTTCTTTACTGGAGTTGCTTTTGGCTTTTCTTTAGGAAGTTCTGCTTTAAGGGGATTAGGGTATAAATCAAATGATGTCCATTATCCATAAAAAAGCATGCATTAGTTGCACTGTGGTTTGGAAGGTCTTCAGAAATGAAACAAAGATTAAAAACTACATTCACAAGGCTTTACAATATTGGCAACATATTTTACCTTTCTTTATTGCTTGTGGTTTAGTTTTCTCCTTTAGAGTCTCAGAGTCTAAAATAACAGAGTTGTTTGTAAAAAAGAAAAAAATTATATGATCATAAATGAAATGAAACATCCAACAAAACAATTATCATAAATTGAATCACCAGGCATGTTTTATGCTACATTATGCAAATTGACTCTGTCAACCCTCTATCAATTATTTACTTTCTTTGACTATTCCTAAGGAGAAGATTTGTCACCACAAAAAAGCTAAATGTATTTGGTTTTACCTGCTTTTCTGGCTGTTGCTAATTTGCCAGTAAGATCAGCTTTCTTTTCTTCCTCCTCGGCTTTCACATGCTTCTTTTTGGTGTCATCTAAATTGTTCAATAATAAAGTACATATTAGCATTATATTGTTTTGTTTTTATTAAAGGGTATTCATTTTCCATATTCTGGTTGCTATTTTGAAACAGAACAGAGCATTCTGAACAGCAACGTAGCTGCAGCAGGCCTATACACAGCAAACTGAGTTAATGACCACTATATTATTTTAGCTGAGATTAGCTTAGCTTGTTAGCTCTGCTTGTCAAGCGGTATACTTGTGTATACAATATCAATCCAAATTGTTGAGTTGTGTTTGTTAACAGAGCAACGGAAAGGGGTTTTATATTAACAATTGTACCTTTTTTCTTAACATCACGAGGGGCCTTCTTTGTGGGAAGTTCAGTCTTTTTGCTTTCTTTCACTTCTTTGACAAGCTTTTTTCTAGGCTTGTCTTCTAATATAACGTGAAGAATGTGTATATCAAAACTCAAAGTGATTGTATTATCTATCTTGTCTTTCACCAATAGCATATTGATAGACTATCCATGACTTTTCTTTAATGTTCTGAGGACAACAGAAACCATTTTTGTTTTATTCGTTACAATCTTTATCTTACCTGTGTGTGTGACGTTTAGATGAGCCCTTTTAAGCGCGGGCTGCGTCTCCTTCTTGTCAAGTTTCTCCTCCTTGGCAGGCTTCACTTCTTTGGCGGGTGTCGTGGGTTTAGCAACTAAAACAGAGTGGGCAGTTAGGGTTACAATGGGAGACAGTAATATTAGAAAAACAATTCAATTCTCAATTCTCTTAAGGCTTCAAATATTAATTTAACATGCAGTATCTTGATGGCTTACCAGTTTTCTTCACAACAGGAGTCTTTTTTGGAGGTGTCTCAGCATCCTTGGTCTCCTCCTTTCTGGTCACCTTCTTTTTAGGTTCCTCATCAACTTAAAATTAACCACAAAAACACACGTTGTCTGTTTAACTGAAATATGCAGTTAATTAAGCATTACAACAACAAACAGTAATTCACATTTATTCATGTATGGTATGTGCAGGCAGTGCAGTGAGTGCATTGAGTAAAGCATTTCTTACTGTAGAATATACAGTACTGTGCAAAAGTTTTAGGCAGGTGTGAAGTCTTTAAAGTTAGGAAAAAAATAAATATATAAAATATAAATGTTAATTGTTTATTTTTTATCAATTCATAAAATACAAAGTGAGGGCAAAGCAAATCTGTATCAACTCAACATTTGGTGTGACCACCTTTCGCCTTCAAAACAGCATCCCTTACTTAAAACGTTTGCACAGTACTATATATTGTGATGTGTCAGTTTTTGCTCACCGATGTCTTTCTTCTTTAGAGGTAAAACCCCCTTTGTGACTTCTTTCTCCTGCTTGACAGTCTTCTTCTTGAGCTCCTCGTCTGAAATCGATAACATTTCATGTCCAAGATACAGTACCACTCTGTTTACATGCCTAAGCATGTAACGTTTATGAGTGTATTGCAATTGATGGAAGTAAAACGTATGACTATATTTTACAAATAATTTTGCTACAAGGAATGGGATTCATAGAATTGTCAATCGTTTCATTTCATTTCATGGATCGTACTATAAGATATTGCACCATTGATTTTTGTGCTCCTATTGAAAAGCGTTCAATTTTTAATAAAGATAAATAACAAGAAATGCAATTCAGGATATTGATATTTGTGACAAGACATAGAGATGTTTAAGATGTACAGTATTTAGAAAACATTGCTGGAAACAAATGAACTGTAGAACTAGCCAACCTGCTGCTTTAGCCTCGGGAGTTTCTTTCTTCTTTAGAAGTTCAAACACCTTCTTCTCTTTTTCAGCCTTCGGTTTGGTCTCTTTTTCTAAAAGTAAACATTTTCAAGACATAACTGTTATTCAACACTGTATATAATATATAAAAATTGTATATATTAATATGACTATTGTTACAATAATTAATTTCTATACTGCACATAAATAAAACAAACTAAATTGTCTCCCTGGCCTATCTATTGTTTTTGCTTCAGGAGTTTATTCTTTATTCAGAGGTTCAGTGACTTTCTTAACCACTTTCTCTTCTTTAGA
>JAVQIZ010071401.1:0-12589 GCA_036023535.2 Galaxias brevipinnis
CCCCCCCCCCCCCCCCCCCCCCCCCCCCCCCCCCCCCCCCCCCCCCCCCCCCCCCCCCCCCCCCCCCCCCCCCCCCCCCCCCCCCCCGCCGCCCCCCGGCGCGCACCCGCGAGGCTGGATTTGTGCCATTAGTTTACTTTGCCTCCTGTCCTCCGTCTAACGCTGATCGATGTGGGGGAGTCGTCCCAGTCCGTGGCTGCGGAGGCAGTAAAGAGAGGAATTTGCCTGGCCTGCCATGGTAAACCTTCATGAACATGGCGTTTATGAGAGCCTGACACGGCCATTGATCAGACGTGTTCCATTAGCAGTAACACCCTGGCCCCGTCTCAGCCCCATTGATTCAGCCCTCCCAGCCCCGGATGAAAATCAACGGGCCGCGACGGAGCGACGCTGGGGGATCATCCCGCGCATGTTTACTGATCTCTGCTGCATGGGGCCACGGGCCTGCCAGGACCACCGCTCTCCTCCACACGGGACCAGATCGGCTTTTCTTCTACTTTTCAGTTTGAAATTCCCCGCCGCTGTTGAGTTCGATGAAGGAGTTTAGCGTTGACGAGGGTGCCCAGTCGTGCCGGAGGAATGCGGACCACATGTGTAAGCACATGTATATGCTGCCCGTGGGCCTGCTTGATACTGCGTCCTCAGCCTTATGGCCTGCTTCTCCTTGTCCTCCCCTCGGGCCTGCCTGCTGACTCCAAACAGATGGACTGGATGTGCTGCTCAAGACGGGCTGGGGAATCTGCATTCATTCAGACGTGCCCGTTTACAAAATAAATCCCAATGTCAAAAGAGGCTGGGTATGCGCTATACTTCATTTTCAACTTTTTGCCTGTTTTACAGCTTATCATTAGTAGGTAGGTCGGGGAACGCAAGGGACCAGCTTAAAACGCTGATCCGAAATATCTGATCCTCCCGGCTGTCACTTCCCATTGATTTTCCCATGCTGGCTTAAAGAGGAGTGCTCTCCTTAACGGGCACGCGCCACTATCGTCTCCCGGGAAGCGTACAGTCTCTGTCTCTCTCACAAGCTGCCTGCGAGGCCCTGCAGGTGGTGGGACCGTGCATCTACACTGCTACTTCCACTGCGTGTGGGTGTATAGGGCACCTACTCGACAGGACGCCCCCTGCCTGGCCCTACCACGGCACACAGGAACAACAGCAGCAGGCTGAAGGCCTGCCTACTCAGCTCACACAATACCATTAACATCCCCTCGGTGCAGAGCCCTCCAGGATGCCTGGAAGGGTTTAGCAGGTGCCAAGCCAAGAGGGGGCAAAATAAAACCGACACAAGAAAAAAAAAAGCAATGCCGTTTCAATAGTCCTCCCCTTCTCCTGCCCTGGTAATGACACCGTGGGAAGAGAGAAGGAATTGAGAAAACTGTCATCTGCTTCCTCCAAAGACTTTCCTTTATTTGATAAAACCCCGCCTCTCTCTTCCTACGTGTCTCATATGTATATTCCCAAACTCAAAGCCATAGAAAAGCCAAACGGTCAGGGATTCCAATGGAAAGTGTGCTACAATACAAGAGGACCCAGGAGAGAGCAAAGACATAAGGGATTTGATTAGATGGGTGAGCCATTTAGTCATTACTCAAAAACTGGGATTTGGTCCCTAACAAGATTAAGCCTAATGAATATGTATGGCGTTGCCTGCAAGGCGATTAATGACACTTTGTCGTGCAGCGATGGGCCCTGGTTTTGATAACCTTTTTGCTGGCCGCTCGGGAGGCACGGGGAAACTGGCTGGCAATGACATCACAAACATGTGGCTCAGGACAAATGATCTTTCGCTAGTTGAGTAAGGCCGGGATGAGGGAGTGAGAATGAGTCTGGAATCAGAGCTGTGCTGCATGTTGCCAGGAAGAGAATATCATGTTAGCATAAGACACAGAGGTTAATAGATAAGCAGAAAAAGGTAGATTGTGCGCTTGTCTAAGTGGTCATAGACATAAATCTTGTTTTGAAGAAAAGTTGGAAGATTAAAATTTCTGCAAAGAAGCACTGCACAAAAAGAAGAAACACATACTTACTATATACATATATATATATATGTATATAATATATATATATAGAATAGAATTTAAATTTTTTGTGCTGTGCTCCTTAGCAGAAATTAAAATCTTCCAACTGTTCATCAAAACATGATTTATACAGTGGAGCTCAATTTGGTTTCCTATAAACTCCCTCCTTGAAATTAATTTTGTCTTGGACTAGCATGTCCTGGGACCGTCCTGCAGACCTGTGAATTGAACTTGTTTATTTGGCAGTGTTTTGCTCTATTGTACTCCACACATGATGCTCTTTGAGAAGCCTCCCCGTCTACCCAATTCTGAGCTGATTCAGTGAGAGAACAATGGGCTCAGTCAGTGTCTCCGTGCCCGCAGGAGCCAGATTTAGGACCGTGGCAGCTCTCGACACTAATGCTCCACGCAAGGGCAGGCTTTCATGAGACACTCACCGTGCACCCAGCCTGAGAGGAACCTTGCCCAAACAATGGCGGATGGGGCTCAGGAGTGCCATTAGTGTGATATACAGCAACGGCGGTAATGGTAATGCTAATCAAAAGGATCTCCGGTTATTAGCGAGAACTAATTAAGCTGAAATGCTGTTGAATATGTGTTGAATGTACTCGGTGTAAACCCAAATGTCACCTGCCACATAACACACAGGGAGCGGGTGGTGTCGCTGCCTGGATGGGCAAGACTGTCTCTGCTCTCTTTTTACGGAGAGAGCAGGTCAGTTTGAGTTTCCCAGCGTGACAAATTAGAAATGTCTATTCCAATCACATCTAATTGTGGCGTCCTCCCCCTTCAGCCCCCACCAAGCCAGACCAGGGGTTCAGCCTGTCAGCGGTGAGTCCCGAGGTAAAGGTCAGAGTCATTAACACCCTGTCTCATGCATTCCGTCTCTCTCCATCGTGTTCCCCCTAACGCCCCCCCCCCCCACCCCTTCTTCTTTCCATCCCACGCTCCTCACCCGCGGAAGGCGAGAGCCGTAGGCCTTTGTATTAATGACATCTATGGCCGTGGTGTGGTGTTTAGAATTGCTTTAGACCTGGGAGATGTGATCCAAGCTAAGCAAGGACAGCCACCTGCCTGCTGGTGAGCATGGCTGGGCAAGGGGAGCATATGGCTCCGTGACAGCAGCCATCAGCCTCTTCTAGTTTACAACAAAAACGACAGTGATGCCGCACAGACACGGCTGTACACGGTTGTACTCGGCCTGTCTCCCTTCTGATCTGTTTGTCTCATTAAACAGTGCTGGATGTGGAACACATTAGGGCTGTCAAGACAGGACACACCAGCGCAACACACACAGACACACCTACACACCCACTCGCATGCATAAAGTGTGACAAGGTTGGCATTTGAAAACCAATTAACGCACAAGTGTACGCGTAGTCACACATTGTCAGACTAATGCTACAGGCACAGGTGCCACAAACAGAAGGACACACAGACACAAAAATGATTGCGCTCAGCTAACACACAAACAACAAAGGGACACACACACACAACAACCCAACAAAGACAACGATATGCACTATTAAACGCTCCAGTTCTTTGCCGCCCGCACACAGAGCCAGAGTGAGCGTCCCTGTGTTTCGGAAAGCTATTGCCCCTTTTTCTCAGCTATGCTAATTAGAGATTAGGCAAACAAATCCAATACGCTACAGAGGAGTCAGTGTGAGCTCCACAGTTAGCATCTTAACAAGGCCCAAGTTAGCGACTAGCTAAATGAGAAAGAGCAGTAGGCTGGTGATGAAAGTCAGAGGAAGCAGAAGAAAACAACACAACAAAATAATTGAACTGAGAGTAGTTGGGTAATAAATCAAGATCATTAAGACATCCACTTAAAACACGGCAAAAATCCATGTTGCATGCCTGAGCAGTGCCCGGTCTCTCTTTGGGCCTAGCAAATATAGGGGGAACCCTCTGGCCCGGTCCGTTTCTGCCATTACCATAGCCACAATGCACGGCCATTGTTCCCTGGCTGACCCTGTCCACTGGAGAGGCAGTATTTAAACCACACTACTGCCTCAGCTCTCCTCCAACCAATTTCATGGCTGATCTCCCCAGTGTGAGGGCTCACGACAGGCCAATTCCCCCCCAGCAGGGGAGCCTGGGCTCCCGGAGGTCCCCCACCTTCTGACAATGGTCTCATGTCCCAGCACATAATGTCACTATTTAAAGGGGCAAGAGCGAACTCAAATACACTTTAGGGAGAAGCCTAATCACGCATTAATGCACCGGTAATGCCTGTATAAATATTCATAAGTGTACTTGTGAGCAGTGCTGTCTGCGCGGTGTGCTGTAAAAGCTAACTTAGGATCCAATCTCTTCTAAATTAAATCTATTTCATTGGATTGCTTTTCTTGTGCAGGTTGCGCCAAAGATAAGGATACATTACTATGCTTGGCATTGACACATTGGATTTCCTTTCGATACTGGAGTCTAGTCAGAGAATTCATTTAGAGCAGATGTTGCATTGGAAGCATATTTTAGTCAAGCACACTTTTCCATATTCCCTGGAGTACCAATGCTCGTGTCAACTGTCAGGATGTTAAGGGTTGTGTCAAGATCGGGCCGTCTGCTTCAGTCTAACATACATTAATGAAAGTAGGCTGTGGTGTGCATAGTTTCCTTAGATATTGTTTTATTGATTACAGACAGGCTGACAGCAACTACAGCTAGACAGTGAGAAGAAGGAGCCACATTTGGTAATTCCTGTTTTTCAGGCTGGTTATAATACTGAAACCTTTTGGAACTTGACTCTAGTCATGTTACTTTTAGTGGTACTGTGAAGTTCTGGCAACTTCCGTTAATTTATGGTACTACTGATATAAAATTTTAATGTAAGATAAGACATTTTTTGTATAAAATCCTTATTTCGCATAAAAATATATTATTATTTAATTATTTTCACTGTCTGTATGTAGACTGGTTTGCTGCCTACACACTTTAGTTATTTATTTATATATTTATTTAAATGTATTTATTTATTTTAACAATTAATTTATGAACTGTACATGTGTTCCCTAATGGCAAGGCTGTTTCTATAAGGAGATTTTTTTGTTGTTGTATTGAGGCATATAGTATAATGGTGTACATGAATCCCAGACATTGTTTTACTGTTGTTGACTGCATGATTTGACTGCTAGGAATTCAAGAACTATGAAGTAATATGGAGTTTGACCGAGAAAGGGTAGCGACTACTCAGGTCTCAACAGCAAAATAAAAATGAAAACCTGAAACACGTAAAATAACCTATATGGATGAGTTGATACACTACGGAAAGAAAGTTAGAGAGAGCTAAAACACATTAGGAGTGAGGTCCATCTCTGTTTATTCACTGCATAGAGAGCAGAGGCAGTGTTTTCGCTTCTATTATTACCCCCATCAGCAACTCCTACTACGGTTTCTAAATACGGAGACGGCTGCTTGAGCCCGTCCTGAGAGGCCAGTCCCTCTGCTGCCCTCACACAGGATAACACAGGATTAGGGATCTCCTATTGTTTCCTATTAAATTAGTTTGAGGGGGAGATGACAAGCCCTCTGAAGAGCTAATTGGTGCATATCTATGCTAGGGGAACCCAGGGACCTTGTCATGTTCAGTAGCTAATGGGGTTGAGCTTTAGAGTTCCCTGTCACCGGCTGATTACCTTCCCTCTCCGTGGACAGCGTTGGGAGCACTTGTGTTCTAATGGTTTTAAAACGACCTCCTTTTCTCCTTACACAGTACCCTGCAAACAGTCCAGATGGAATTAGTGTACAGACCTAGGCACACCTTTCACCTACAGAGTGTTTGTAGCTTATCAAGTGGGACTTTGTTTGTGTAATTAACACACTGACATCCAAGCTAATGAGCAAGCTCAACTGCGTATGTGTTTGCTTGTGCGTGGCTTTGTTTTTGGTGTAAAGTTCCAGTGTTCAACTTCTGTGAAAACGAGTTACTTCACTGTTCCCGAAGTCAAATAGGAAAATCTGTTTATATTTAGTTTGAAATACGCAGATTAATTGTATCTCAGGGGCAATATAGAGGAGATTGAGAACATTAGCTCTCTCCATTCTCTCCATTATATATTGGCCTTCTCCCCAAGAGGAGTTATATTGAAGGTGACAGTAAATTGCATGCGTTGGTGCAGGTTTGGAATGTTTTTGTCCACTTAAATACCTTGCTTGAGCTGTAAGCCTCGATCGCCGCTGCCAAAGAAAAAGCCTTTAAGGCTTTTGGGAGGGAGCCCACCACACTTTTCTGCTGATTCAACAATCTTTGAATACAAGAGACTGCCCCCTCCCTACACTGCCCTTTAAATGGCTTAGGAATCCACCAAGAACGAGCAACTCACTCACTGGAATTGTGTGTTACCCCCCCCCCCCCCTTGCCAAAAGTTAGTCTGATCAAGTTTGTGCATGCCGATGTATACTTTGTAAATTGGTTCGAGCAGACTTATTTTCTTATCTCTAATGAAAAGACATCATCTGTGTACTATTAGGTGTGCAGGGACTTTGTGATGTTCCCTTAATGTTGCTGCATAGGCAATTTTGTCCAATGGGGTTCACACAAGCAAGTTTTTTCTCAACCATTAGCTACATTTTTTTCCCTTATCTAATAATAAAAGAAGTAGCAGGACTATGAGATTGGCATGGCAACATATTGCTTTGCACCGCAGATGTGATTCTCGATGGTCCAGGAAATGCATTAGTCACTCTGTCGACGGTGGTCTCAAGCCCCTGTGCTCTTTCTTTATTGTGCTGGCGCTGAGCACTGTAAACATGTCCGAACAAGTGTTTTATCGTTTGATATTTCTGAGGCAGTGGCGCTGTCGTGGCAGGGTAATGTTCATTAAGTGAGAAGCCAAACAAATGGATGGGAGTGCTGTGTCTGTCCTTAATTGAGTAATGCAGTCGGAGACTGTTGTGCTGCGTGCCAAGGTAATGATCTGTGGCGCGTTTCATCATTAAGCCTATAAATCCATGTTACCGGTCATTAGCCCTAATGGCAAAGTTGTGTGAGGCAGCACGAGCGACTGAGTTTATTTACGGCAGCATACTTTGATGGCACTCTCTAATGAATGGATGAACCCCCGTGCTCCCCACTTCCTCCCGGGAGTTATGGAGATGGAGGAGTTGTTTACGGAACATCAGACTTGAGGACCGACCATGCAGTCGTCTGACTCCACACTAACGTCACAGTCACTGGGAAAAGATAAGGTTAGAGGGAGTTTTCTGTTTCTTTTTTAAGTCATAAAAGTCAACGCCCTGCAAATTACCCGTGAGTTTACTTGATCATATCCATCTACAGATAAGAACTTACATAAAAACTGTTTATGAAGGTAATTGAATAGCATTCTGGGCAGGGTTAGTTTGAGGACGGATTTGACAATCAACCAAGTTATGATAGTAAGCATATGTGAAGATTTTGTGTTCATATTGCGCTACTGTAAACAAGACGGTATAATGTGACTTATTTTACTGTATTTCACAGTCCCAATAACATCCAACATCATAGGAAGGAATTAACATTACCCCCCCCCCCCCCCACACACACACACACACACACAAAATATATCAATATTTGTTTTTTCAAAATCGGTTGTTGGATTGCCCTAGTTTTGTACTAAAGCACTTATTCCTGTATCGTCCCTTATCCTTTCGTTGTTGGTTTGGCGCGTGCCTTTTGAGCCTCCTTCCTGAGTTCTAACAGTGAATACTGTTTTTTTACCCATTACCTGCGCTTTGGTCTGACTTACCCCTGACTCCTGTCGCATAATCATATAGATGTTTATATAATTGGAAAGAAAAACGTATTTTCTTCCAAATGGTTTGTATAAATCCATGTGTTACCGGTCATTAGCCCTAATGGCAAAGTTGTGTGAGGCAGCACGAGTGACTGAGTTTATTTGCGGCGGCATACTTTGGTGGCGCTCTCTGATGAATGGATGAACCCCTGTGCGCTCCACTTCCTCCCGGGAGTTATGGAGATGGAGTTATGCAGTTTAGATGTGTGATGTAGTTGAATACACCACCAATATTTCAGCATGTTAACTTCATATTCTGGTACAGAATAGACTTTCTGAATGTATTGGCTCAGGCTGGAAAGGGTTAAGAATGTGTCGAGTGGACGCTGAGTGACAAATGAAACTCAACGTTGACTTTTTGTAACCACGGTCGCAACACATTAGTGGGGTTTGGTAATGTACTCATTTTAATGCAAAGTATTGTAATATGAAGCACATGCATTGAGAACCCTGGCCTGGCTACCTTTGTGCTTCAGTCAACTCAATGGTTTGCTGTTTCCTCTTCATACGTGACGATGCAGAATATATCAAATGTTTAATTTCTCGTCCTGTAGATAAAAAAGACACACCTGCTGCATGCGTCCTTTTCTTCACTTTCTTAACTGACTGAAGAGAAAGTAGAAAGAAGGGTGGTTTCTATAATAACTGATTGGAGCTGTCATTAAAGTTCCAGACTATAATACTGTTTATATACCAGTGGTTTCTGAGGACACACACATACACAAACTCACACAGATCACAGAAACATGCCCTGCGCACAACCTCTCTGTAGCATCAACATTGTATAAATGTGTTCCCACTCGGGGGGGCTCAGCATGTCACTGTTGGCACGATCCTCACATTCTTTCTGTCGTGTTGAGAGAGACAGTCCTTAAGTCTGACAGAGCTGGCAGTGGCACATCCATATGAAGCAGGGCCCTCACTCTTAATCAGGAAGTCTGATTGGTAGTCCTTAGAAAACCTCTTCAAAGCCGACCTGTCAGCCTGGCTACTGCAACTCCACTAACCGTCGACATGTCGGTCGATTTGTTCCAGCGAAGTCTGACACTTTCCAGTTGGAGGTGCTTTTAACCTGCACAGGCAACCTTCTTTCTCAGCGTGGAATAAAAGTGAGTGGGAAGCGTCCATTTCGTTCCTTCTGCCACGAAACATCATGCCAAATTGGGCAGCCAATTGTTGGGAAGCAGCTGGATGCTAGTTTATGGCTAACGCTAAGTGCCATCACAGCACTGCCTATCAGCCGACTCCTCATTACATTAGGCCGGGTGAAATTAGAGTGCTTATCATGTCTAGTTCACTCCTTCACCTATTAGCTTTACTCCTCCCCAGATAGTCTGAGACCATTTTAAAGACATTAAAACCAAAATGTCCTTCAAGGAGTTACTCAATATCATCTGTGTCGTTCTCAGAGTCAATTCTCTAAGTGAAATAGACAGTTTTTAACACTGGCTCTCCTCTCCTCTCCTCTCCTCTCCTCTCGTCTCCTCTCCTCTCCTCTCCTCTTCTCTCCTCTGATGAGGATGTCAAGAGTGTAGCAAGTTGCCAGTGCGTCCTCTGGCAGCTAAACGGCTCAGCTGTTCCCCTTTACTCTTAGCATGGCCTTGCCATGGCGGTGGAGCAGCAGCCACCCTCCACTGAAGTGTCTGAGGTGAGAGTGCCACTCTCTCTTTTCCCGGCCGCGTGGCACTAAGCCGACAGGTGTTTCGTCTCTGCAGGGTTATCTGCCGCCCCTGAGCTCCGCCAACGGACTGCGGCGTGTCAGCCTGGCCCACATCAGCGGACACGTTAGCAAACAGTGGTGGCCAGCTAGAATCGCGACTCGCTGCCTGGGGACGTTTTCCAAATCCGCTTTCCTTTATGTATATATAAGGCCTAGTGGCCAATTACAGCGTGGGTCTGGTGAGACCTCTCCTTCAAACGGTTCATTAAGGATTAAGAAGAGCAGGCTGGAGGACGAGGCTGCTCTGGGAGATAGACGTCAGGCCGACCGGCCAATTAAAAGGCCACATATTCAATTTTCAATTTCCCTGGGGACCAAGGGTGGGAGGAAAGGACAAGGCATGGAGATACTTCAAACGTTTTGGCAGTTGACTGAGGATGCTAGGATACAGTGGACATATTGTTCCCTGGTAATGACAGCTATATATGACTCACTGGTTGTTTGGGAAGCCGTTATTGCTAACATAATGATTACTCGTTGGCAGAGTGTTTTCAATGTGATGTGGTCCTTATCACTGCATCGCATGCCAACATTGGAAAGATGTGTTGGGACTGAGCTGAATTTTCTAAGGTCCCACCACAATTCAGAGCTTCCGAAGAGCTAAAGAAATATCCTTCCAAGGTCATTATGGTAATAAGACAGCCCACACTCAGCAGAGAGCTAGTTAGAGAATCAGACAAACACACACGCACACACACACAAACACACACACACACACACACTCTCTCGCTCTCTCCCTCTCTCTTTCTCTCGCTCTGTCTCTCTCTCCCTCTCTCTATCTATCTTTCCTATTTTACACCAGTCTCTTTGTATACCTGGCTATTGTGATTCGTTCATAGCCTTTGTCAACTTCAGTAAATTAAATTATGTATGCACCATTCAGTTTGAATGCATTCATCACTGCAATGCCGCTTACAAAACTAATTTAATTTTACATGTTTTTCCTCAGAAGAGGCCTGGGCTTAAAAAGACAAGGCGGAAAACCAATGAGCTTTTTAATGCAGAGCTGTCCGTTGAGCTTAACAATGCAAAAGAATGGAGGTGAACCCAAGCAAAGAGAAGCGCCCGCTACAGTGTTTATGTTCCAGACCGGCTCCCAGTGGCGTTCATTAGGGAACGACACCTTAGCTCTGCCAGGTCCAAACTCCGCAGTGTTCAGTGTAACTCATCCCTGTGCTGGGTCCTGATGCCGGGGGAGTGTTTATGTCTACCTCTATCTCCCCATGCTAACCTGAGGAGCTGCACTGTCGCAGTCCTCGTCGTGCTACCTTTATATTCCTGCAAAAAATAGCAAGCCGGCCTGCAATCTTCCAATAATCAGTTTTCTTGGAGTCCATCCTCTTGGTCAACTTGCGTATGTCCATTAGTAACCTCTCAGGAGAGAAATATGGAGAGACCGATTCAGTCCCAGAGCGATGAGGGGCGAAAGCCAGCAAGCATACAAATTTGTTTTTCCTCCATAGAATGGTTTTCTGAATGATGGCCAGGTAATAGGGCACCTAAATTGAATCGGGCATTCAGAGCGGTTTTTGAATAAATTTCCCTTTGGTCAAAAAGGTAATGTTCTCTAAAAGCAGACGTGGTCGGCGAGGCTGTGGCGGGTGTGCGCCCCCGTGCAGCAGTGCTTTGATGTGCCGCTGAAAAGACTTGTCAAGTTCCTTTTTCTTTTGGTAAGCGGATGAACCTGGCCTTACCTGCGAGCGGCGGCCACGGCTCACTTAGAGACATGAATCACACTTTAGCCCAATGGGTTTGATCAAGCCTAATGGATTTTAAAGTGAGAGCGCGACAGGGCTATCATGCCCAAGAAGGTTCCGATCAGGAAAGGCTATTTCGGGTGTGCGCCCGGTTCCCCCTGGGTGTCTTATGAAACAACATTTACTTTTTGGACTCTATCTGTTGATAATGTAATCATTTGTTTTATGCTGAATATGACGGGAGAGGGGATGTGGAAAGCCGCCATCGGGAGGGAGTATGGATCAAAAAGCTGGCTCTTCGTTACCGGGGACTCCCGTTCCCGTTCTAGAACAATGAGAGAGAGCATCATGTGCTGTTCTTCTGAATTGATAGCCTGGCCCGCCGCTATGCCCACACTCCCAGCCACACAGCCATTACCCGTGCCATACGATGTCATAAATCGCCTCCAAACGGGGAAAGGCTGGGTGCAAATGAGCCCTTGCCCCACTAAAACAGGTTTTAATTGCCTTCTCTTTCGTTCTCAGCCCCCTTGTTGAAGTAAATTGTGCTGGATGGAAATGGAAAAAAGGGAGATGAATGGTTTGCTGGGGGTTTTACTGCCAGCCTCCATGCTATGTATTATTCAGTTATCATGGGGAGATTCATAATTTCCTAGGTCTATTTTTTTGGGGGAAACTGCTCTTATAGTAAATTGAATTGGAAAACATTGTGTATTTTAATGTGAATTACACATTTTATCTTGTCCTGCTCAGTTGTAGTAATCCAAATAAAACCTAGCTTTATTTTGTATAGCTCTTTCCTTAGCAATGCTGGAAAGTGCATGCTGCTCACACTGTGCCATGGGGTAGCGAGCTGACTCATTCCAGGTGACGGAGCCACAGGTCGTGGTGCATTATGGCACCTGATCTGAGACCAGTTCATAGAGTTAATAGGTTCTGGGACTGGTACAGACGAAGCCAGTGCACACGGCCCTGGGTGCCCACAGCCACTGATGAAATATTTAAGCGTCTTTCATAAGGCCGGGATACCTCCGGCACATCTGAGGTGACGCACACCGTACAGTATATATACATCACTCCTCTGAGAGAAGATCGAGGGATGAGAGGAGAAAGGTGGGGGAGGGAGGGAGGGAGGGAGGGCTGGATGGTAGATTTGCTTTCATCCCATTTTCTGGGGAAGTATGATGTGTTGATTATAGCCGAGCCTTTGTCCTAAATGTGTTTTTGTTTCTGTCTCCTCTGTCCATCAGGGGGATGATGTCCTGACTGTCATCAAAATGAAAGCCCAGTGGCCAGCCTGGCAGCCCCTCAATGTGTAAGTAATGCAATTTCGTCTTCACAAGCACACACACACACACACACACACACACA
>JAVQIZ010071406.1:0-11940 GCA_036023535.2 Galaxias brevipinnis
AGAGAGCGCAGAGTAGGGTGATATTGTGGCTGGCAGTAGGAGTCTGATTTATTTCACCAGCCCTTGGAAGTGGGGAGAAACCTCAGGCCTTCGATTTCTGCAGCTGCGTCACACACAGGGTAATAAATTCAGCTGTGTACGCTGGTATGTGGCGATAGACTAGATATACTATGTGTGTTCGTGTGTGTGTGTGTGTGTGTGTGTGTGTGTGTTTGTGGTTTCACCACTGGTCCTTCGGTGGGGTCTTTTGTCAGCAAGGCCGTCTCCTCTGTTCGCCTCTGTGATGAATAATGCATGCAGGCCAGAGAGCAGCCCTCACACACACACAAACACTCACACACACATTCACTCACACACACGCTCACACAGGGACCGCACGGGGTGATGACATGGAGACAGGAGCGGAGAAAGGTAGATGGGGACGTGATAGGAAGAGAAGGAGGGAGAATGAGAGGTGAGAAGAGGCGCTGTAGGGAGCAGACTGGAGGGGAGGAGAAGTCTTGACTGGTGCAAACCAGGAGTACTCTGGATAGGCTGAACAGTGACAAGCAGAGAAAGACTCCTTCCCGACTCTTACATGGACCTGTGTGCCTATGCGGGTTGCCAGTTAGTGTCACATAGGCATGAAACCCCAGGAATTCCAGTGGCTGAGTAGACGTTAGCTAATAGATACTTATTAATACAAAAAGGTGTGTGTGTGTGTGTGTGTGTGTGTGTGTGTGTGTGTGTGTGTGTGTGCTTTTTACAGATGTGCATGGCTTCTCTGGAGATGTGCCGGGGAGCAGACAGAGACAGTAGGCAGATGGAGGGCATGCTAGCTGTCTGTCTGGGGAGAGTATGTCAACACCGCAAAGACAGCAGGTTCCCATTAACCGCTCAGGTGCTTTTTATGCCGGTAAAGCTGTGAGTTCACGACCGTACCTGGCAACCCAGACACCGTAGCGAAGCACGTCCCGTCCGTACACGGTAGCACCAGAGCCAATCCCCGTGTTCTGGCGGCGGTGGCGGCGTGACCTCTGGACCTCTCCCCTCAGCAAGGCTCGTTCCCGCGCGACCCTCGTCTCCTTCCATGTGGACAAAATAGCGGAGAAGCTGGAGATCAATGCAGGCCTTTGAAGCGGGCTGGTAAATGCAGCACTCGGAGCATGTTAATCTAACATCAGTGGCTAAACTACTCTCTGCTGGGGTGAGAAAGAGCGAGCAAGTGTGTGTGTGTGTGTGTAATGTGGGTGTGCCTGCGTTTAATGTATGTGCGCGTGTGTGGCTGCGTGATGAATCTGCGATAGGCTGCTTGATAAACCTTTGGTGTGTTAAACGGTGATCTTGGTGCAGTGCAGCAGATGGTCTGCGACGTTTATGAGGAGGTGTAAGGCGAGGGGGTGGGGGGTGGGGGCACGAGTGGAGAGAGAGAGGTGGAGGGTGAGGGGGGGGATGGGGTGGAGGGTGAGGGGAAATCATACCACTAAACACTGATTTAGGGGCCTCCTTATCCAATCGCAGCTTTATTGTTCGCGGTGTGTAGCGGGCGTGTGTGTCGTTGTCCGCGCGTCGCTCCGTTGCCCAGGGACGGTGTGGGGGCCACTAATGGTCTCATTAGGTCACACCCATTCCCCGGGGTACACTGTGACGCTCCTTTAACCTGCACACACACACACACACACCCACACACACACACATCATATTAACCCCATGTTAGTGCCTATTTCAGCTGCCATTTTTACACTTCCCTACGGTGGGTTGAGATGAGAAAGAAGAGGCAGACAGCCTAACACCCAGGGCCTCACCCTGTACCCCCGGGGCCCCCACCCTCCCTGCCTCTCTCCCTCACAGGGAATCAGTCACTGGACGTTACACAGACAGGCTGGTGAGGCCAGACCCAGCTCAAACTCCTGAACCTTAACCTCCTTTAGGTTACCAAGGCTACCCTGCCCTGCCGGCTCCCTTCCTCTCCGTCATGCTGCCCCCCTCTTTCTCTCTCTCTCTCTCTCTCTCTCTGTCTCTCTCTCTCTCTCATTCTCTCTCCCTCTCTCCCTCTCTCTCTCCTGTTCCTTTCTTTAATCTCTCTCTCTCGCTGTTGCTCGTCCAGCCGAGCGTATCGGTGCTAAAACATCACTGGGCTTCTTTAATTGGGTCTACCCCCTCTCCCCTGCCCTGTGGAAGAAAAACCTGTCTCTGTGCGTGAGCGAAAGAGAGAGAGAGAGAGAGCGAAAGAGAGGAGGGGAAGATGAATTGAGGGCTGCGGTAATGTGGTGCTTGAGGACCCTTTCCCGTAGGAAACCCTTTCAGTCTGTTTTCCCTTCTCTCAGACCCCCTAATGGAGGGGACACAACACGCTCCTTTGGAGAGGATGAACCCTGCCACTACACAGTGGGCACATAAAAGGAGGCCATTGTGTGTGTGTTGTGCTCTGGAGTGCGGCGGTGTGTTTTGTATGAGGCATCTCGGAGAAGCCCCCCCCCCGCCCAGTGTGTGTGTGTGTGTGTGTGTGTGTGTGTGTGTGTGTGTGTGTGTGTGAGCCCTGCAGCAGCAGCAGCAGTGGCATGCAGGGGCTGGCGGTGTTGGGTCCAGGGGACCCCCCTCACGGGTGCATTATTCATTGGTTGGAGTAAGGACGGATAAGCAGAGCCATTTTAGGGATGCTCACCAGACGTTAACCCTCCTTAAACGGTGTTCACTATTCCAGCCTGGCGCTCGTCATAGAGCCGTCTGCTTTCACGAGCCGGCGCGCTCTCGCTCACCTTTTCCTTTCGACACGGCCACGCTCCTTACGATAACAACACCACGTGAATTATTCATCGGGCTGCTATCAGAGCCGTGGTTCAATGCCGGCAGAGCTGCGCACGGCTACCCACTGGTCAGCCGTGCACGCTCGCCCCCCTCCCAGTTGAGTCTGTTGCCCCCTTGTGGCAGGACAGGTGTACGGCAGGCGTCGTGAACTGTCGGAGTCCACTGTCCGTTGACACCCCCCCCCCCCTCCGACAGAGGTCAACCACGTCAATACTCTCTTGCCCCGGATTGTACGGGTCAGTGCACAGTGTTCCTGGATAGCCGTGTGTCGCGTGTCCCGCTCTATGGATCTAACCCGACGTGCAGCTGTACCATAGATGTCCCACTACTCCTATCAGGCTGAGGGATCGTGTCGAGGCATGTCACGGTAGCATAGCCCCTCCGGCTGGGCTTCAAACACCAAAGTCCCAGCTCCTGGGAGCGCTGAGCCCCATGAACAGAGCATTCCAGCTGAGCATGTGCACGCGAGGAGAGGGAAAAACAAGAGACATGCACTCGGCATTCGTTAATCCTTTTGTGAGGGAAAAACAATGAGTGTGAAATGATATCATGCGCGGATGTCTTCAGGCAGACTGTAATCGCGTTATACATGCTCAGGGGGAGCGGGATTGGTGCGTGTGTGTGTGTGTATGTGTGTGTGGCTGCGTGTGTGGCTGTGCATGTGTGTCGTGTGTCTGTGCTTGGGATGGAAGATCATAACGTCTTAATTAGGGGGCGATTTATGCAAATGAGAGAATTCTGTTCTTTTTTCCCCCGCTTTCTCCCCGCGAGCGAGTTTTTCTGTGTGGAAAATCAGATTTGCCGATGCAGGATAAGGAGATTTCAGGGTGCTTTCCTCAAACAACAGATTATGCTGGCATTGCCAAGAAAAGGGTGTAATTGAATTAGGCACCACCCTCGTCCAGACCAGCCTCTGTGGTCTGTGTCCGGGCCAATTGGAACTGATAGGCAGACCTGTCTCTCAGAGTCAGTGCGGACACCTCTCCACTGTCACACTGGTGGAGTGTGTGTTTGGTTATTAATGGCACCAGTGGTGTGATTAGAGCTATAGAGCCCAGGCATCCTTGCCTCTTTCCCTGGATAGCATCCGAGCAGCTACTGTATCTCAGATCAGCCGGGCTGGGAAACTACAGGCTGCCGGATCCATTCAGAGAGCCGGGATGTGTGTGTGTGTATGTGTGTGTGTGTGTGTGTGTGTGTGCGTGTGCGTGCGCCTCCCTCCACTGTAGCTTATAAACTCCATTCATGCCGCAGGCTGGGCACATACAGTACAGGACTACAGAATCGTTCAGTCTCTTCGCAGAATGTGGTTGGCTGTCCCAATGAAGGAAACCATACTGCCTCGACAGGAAATGTACGCTACGACAATTTGCATGTAATCACTCTCCTTCACAGCCTGCCAGTTGCAGATAATCAGGATCCAGTAGGAAATTGTTAAACTTGAACGGACCAACGGTGTTGGAAGAAGACTTCAGTGTTAGCCGTCGGTCTGGGCAGGTTGTTCTGGGATTCCCTCTCCACGACTTACCCAGTCAGATATTAGCTGCAGGACGGAAGCAAAACATACCAAGGTGCGGTGATACTGCCAATTTGCTGCAGACATGTCTGTGTGCTGCAGTTACTCTGACACACCACTAGATGTAGCTGTGGTCTACTCCCTGTCAGATGGTTGACTGGCGACACAGTAAACAACGGATTTGTCCTTGACATACTTCAGTTCTCCTGTATGCCTGAGAGGTAGAGGCAGAAATATAACGGACCCCTTAACCCCGTGTTTCACGTAGACAGATCCACTGAATCATATTCAAAGAAGCCAAGGTGAAGAATATGATCGTGAACAATACAGAGGGAACGTCAGAAAACCCCGTTTGGTAAAGTCAATAGGGAAGTGTTTCAGTCCACTTTGGGAATGAGAGTCCGTTTACTTACAGGAGATGATGGAAGGGTGATGTCTGCCTGTCTGTCTATGCGTGTGCTGCCCCCTGGTGTGTGAAGATGGCGACTACGCCACCTCATTAGCCCTGCCCTTGGCTCGCCAGGTTAATCTCACAGCTCAATCAGCTCTGGCCTGGTGGCCCATGTCGAATCCTATGTCTGCTTGCGTGCCTGCGTGTTTAAATGTTCTTAGTGCTTTCCTATTCATCCGTGCCAGCTAAGCCTGAGATGGCTTAGCGGTCCATCGAACATGTGTGTGTGTGTCTGTGTCTGTGTGTGTGTGTGTGTGTGTGTGTGTGTGTGTGTGTCTGAAGGTTGAGCGAGAATGTCTTTTCGCATCCTGATTGCCAATACTTTGCTTAGCTCTATCTGCTGTGTGTGCTGATAAGGCCTGCTCCCCTCAGCCATTAGTGTGGCCTGTGGACTCTGATAAGAGCCTGCCTTTTGTCTCTGTTTAGACAGTGTGTCAGTGCGGGCACTGGACAGCCCAACAGAAAGCAGTTAAGAGGTGTGTGTCACACAGACTGACAGAGGAGAGGCTGGGCCTCGCTTTGCCTGGACTGTTCCGGGACATTGGATTGCTTTGGTTGTTGGGACAGAGTTTGCTTTGACACATCTGGCTAACGTACCCTGGGGTTGGTATTGCTGCTAGTACAAACGTTGAGTGTGTGTGTGTGTGTGTGTGTGTGTGTGTGTGTGTGTGTGTGTGTGTGTGTGTGTGTGTCACTGGTGACTGCGCCGGGAACCAGATGTGCCACGTGCGGGTCTAACCACTGGAGTCTCCAATAAAACTACAGTCTTTTATCTTGGTGTGGGAGACTTGCCTGTGATCGAGCCCCATGTTGTAGTTCAACTGAAAGCCCTATCAAAACACCTACTACATCTGTGCCAATGCAGCGAGAGGGAGGATGATAAAAACACAGCTACGTAAGTGTATCTCAAAACGCCCTGCACACAAAATGATTCCTGTCTTTGTCCTACACTTACTTGCCTATGCTTTTGGCACACGATATCGAGAAATGTGTCACATACTTTGAGGGGTTCCCTGGCCTAGAAATGCCAGGTGGAGACTCTGATATAATAGGTTTTTGATTGACGTCCCACCCCGTGTCCGGTTTTCAGCCGTGAGCCCCCACTAGCCACTCTAGCCCAGGGAGCTAATTGGTTGTCAAGGGAACAAAGGCCAGGTTGGTGAAGGAGAGTCCGTGGCCGTGAGTGACAGCAGTGGGATCCCCATGGCAACGAGGGAGTAGCCCGTGGCGGTGTCGACGCTCGCCCAGGTGTCCTCTGAGGAGGCCATTGTTTGTGCTTCCCTGTCGTGTGTGGAAACGTCGCCGGAGGCCATCCCGCCTCAGACCCTCCTCCATGTTTCATGTCTGACTGACACCTTCCTTTATTTCTGCTCGGATTCCCCACAGCCACACTCAGACACCGAGACCCCCCCTCCCGTCTCGTGTTCCCTCACCTGTCGGAATGTTTCTTTATTCCATTTTCCGTTCTCACCTCACCACTGTCACTGGGGGGTGCCCTGGTGTTTTCGTGGTGTGAGACGGTGTGGTGTCTGCTGGTGGTCCCAGACACACACAGCGTTCCGCCTGCCTGCCTGTCCGTCTGGCTGCCAAACACACACCTCTCTGTTTATGTACCAAAGCCCACCGCCTCGCAAACTCCCTCATCTCTCTGGGCCATGGGCGGGCAGCCGGGCTGTAAAACAAACGGGTGACACGTTGAAAGGATGTGTCCAGTCTTTCACCTACCGTTAGCATTGTGTGTGTACAGTCGGTGTCTGGAGCCCTGACAGTTTTCGGGCTCCATATATTCCTAATAAACTCCCACCGTGGGTTTGTTGTTTGGGTTGGCCATGTTGGCTTCAAATAGAACCATCCAAAGTCTGTCCAGCGCTCACGACTTATTGGCTGTGTCTGCACACGGCTACAGCGGCCAAACAAAGCACACACACAGTTGTAAAAATAGATATCTCTTTCTTTGTCCTGTTTGTTTGACAACGTTGGCGGGGTGTGTGCGTGTGCGTGTGTGTGTGTGTGTACCTAAGAGGGTCTATTGAGTAGTTTTCACCCTTTGTTTTCCTCCCACCCAGGATGACACCACCACTGCCTCGTTGCCCTCATGGCTATATATGTCTATCTGTTTGCTGGCTTTTCCTCCCTCTGGCCCTAAGCAAAGCAGAGCTTTCCTGGCAGGGACCTGTGAACTGTGCCCACCCAGGACCAACTGCTGGTCCTGGGGGCTCCGCTGAGGGGCCCAGCCTGGCTGCCTGGAAGTGAGGCCCTGTGTGACTCGGTCTCCCTCTCTCGTATAGGAGGTTATGTAAGTGGTGGACGGGCTCGGTGTGACTCAACACGATGAACTCCATGGGCACACAGTTTACGGCAGGGCTGGGTAAAGTCTGAGGTCTGCTAGGTGGTATTGACTAAGCGGGTGGAGAACTGACATGCTCTGGAAGTGGCGATGTGTTGAGAGGGCTGGGGGGGGAAAGAGTGTAAGGGCAGGAAAAAGAGGGGGAGGAGGAGGAGGCTAGATGCCAGATGTTTTGTCATGGGACATGTATGGGCAAAATGGAAAATGTGTGGACTAACTGACAACGCTGGCTAATTCCCTTCATGTGGCATTCCCGCCATCTCCCAGCCCTCCATTATGGGGGTTTTCGGGAAATTTTGGGATGGAAAGGAGCACTCTCTGAAAGGAGCGTCACAGGCTGTATGTAAATGACCTATCCACCAGCTAATTACGCTCACAACTCCGCGTTGCACATGTCTGCCTCTGGATTCGAGTTTTTTTTTATTTGTTCCAACAGCAACAGCAGCTGGCGAGTGTGTGTGTGTATGTGTGTTTGGGCGTGAATGCGTGTGTGCGCATGTGTGTGTGTATTAGACACAGTGGATGGTTGTTACAGCTCTGGAGGGTCCACCAGTCGATAGATCCTTGTAGGGCCACCATGGCTTGCACATCTTCCTCCTCCTCTCTTTTTTGGGCATCTCTCCTTCGTCTGCTCCTCTGGCTCGTGTCCTTGGCTCACCCTCCACCCTCCACCCTCCCTCCCACTGCGGTCCACCACTGGTTCTGCCAGAGTGTCACATTAGCCCAGAGGCGCCGCACACTGAGCGTGTGCCCATGTGCAGGCAGAGCCGTCCTCTCCGCCTCAGTGCCCCAGACGGCCCACACACACATCCCTGGCCTCCGTCTCCGTTGGGGCCTGTCCCCCTGCGCCAGCGTGGAGGGACGCCCTCCCAAAGCCAGGTTGAGCCGACTGGCCCAGAGAACAGGCCCCCCGCCCGTGCCCTCATTGTCTCCTCGTATGAGGTGGAGGACAGCGCTGGGTTTACTGCAGGGCTTCCCACCAGTGGAGGTACCCCTACCTGGGACAGCCCAGGTCAGGTGTCCCCCAAAGGGCTGAGACAGCTCTGTCTGCGGTGGGGGACCGCTCACCCACCTCTCCCCCTCTCTGGACACGGTGGTCAGCTAATGGACGTTCCGTGCGGAGGTGTGTGTTTAAACACAGGGCTGTGTTGGTGAGGTGGGCGCCTGGCTGGCCGTGCCACACATGTTATGCAGCCCCACATCTGCCCCCGGTGTAACCCTGCCCCACCGTGCGTCACTCTGCCACTAGTAAAAACACTGGAGCAGCCTGCAGCCACTCCCTTTCCCTCCCTGCACTGTGTCTGTACGCTCTATATGCTCTCTCTGTGTGTGTGTGTGTGTGTGTGACTGTGTGAGTGTGTGTGGTTTGTTTTTTCATTTGGTGCATAGACACCCCCCTTTTCTGCTCATTAGAAACAAGATGCCATCTAGGAAAAGGCCATTAAGGTTTACCATACCAAAGAGAATTATTGTTTCATTAAAAAAGTGTAATTTCCACCATGGGACACACTTAATACAGCCACAATTTAATCCATAACCACATCTTAAAACGACTAATGAATATTAAAAACCGTAAATGCCATCTTTAAAGGTGCTCTATCTCTGTTTGCCACGTGAAATGTGTACAGTTTTTACAAGGAGATTGATGGTCTCTATAAAAGCCTTGGGGTAGGCTGCAGCCCGGCCCTCCAGCCCCCTGAACATGCATCTATCCACAGTGTGCCCATTAGATAAGCTTTCCTAGAAGACAGTCTTACACTGCCGTGGGCGCTGAGATGAACAGTGGGGCTGGCCCGCTGACAGTCCTTAGACGCTGCTCGAGAACACACACACGTACACACACGCAATCGTCCTGGGCTCCGTGTGGTAGAATGCAGGGATACGGGCCTAAGCCCTGTCAGCTGGGCTGGAGATGTTTTGCGAAGTGGGACATTAAGGCTTTGAACGGCTTTTATCCACCGTTGTCACACTGAGGCCCTAATGACCAGAAATAGCTCTCTCTCTCTCTCTCTCTCTCTCTCTCTCTCGCTCGTCTGTTTTCCAGGCTTTCCACGCTTTTCCATCGATACAGTGGGGGTTGGCGGTGGCTCGTTGCCATGGAAACAGCAGGCGTAAGCCTGAACGCGGGTGCTTGTGAGAGAATTCTCCCTTTTGTGACAGTGTGTGTGACAAGGTGCAGTGTTTGTGTGTGTGTACATGTGCGCGCGGGCGTGCGTGTGCGTTCTGGATGTTATGAGCGGTTTGTGGAATGGCAGGATTCGCCGACTGCTTTAGCAGCACTTAGTAAAACAGATTGTACAGAGAATGAGTGGAAGTGTGACTGGCCTTGGTCTCTTGTTCGGGGAGGCATAATGAGAACTTCTTCAGCGGTGCTGTCGCTCTGTGGAAGAGTGGAGCGCAAATCGCCTGTCAGTTTAGCTCTATTCGTTTTGGCATGTCCGTGCTGATGACAGCAGTAATTGAAGCGCCACTGGCCAGCCCCTTTGTCCCAGTCTTCTTTCCAACCTCTAAATGTGAGCGAATGGGGTCATCTTGACTGTAGCCATGACGGACATGTGGTAATTACGGACATTGGCTGTATTTCTGAGCTCTGCTTCGTTTGCGCTAATAGCTAGCATTAGCCGAGCCTTTAGAATTCATTTGACGTCCGTCAGCTTACGTTAGTCATCGTTTCTTTCTACAGCAGAGTGTTTGTCCGTTACCACACTCCCTGCTAATGCGCTGGTTTGAATGATCCCCGATGTGATGTCCTCCCATACTGTAGCTCCACAACACTTCCTATGGGCTGGTCCAATTAGTCCTCTCCCCGCGTCGTTTTCAGCTGCTCTGAACTTCATCATGGCCTTTCCCGCTCTCATTAGGAGGTTGAATATTCCGCGGCTCATCAGCTTGATTGGTTACCTCTGCCTCCTACGGCGCGAACCCCTTCCAAATCAACACTAACGACACCGCAATCAACCTCCGCCCCCGGTGAAGATCAATACAAGCAGTGCTCGGAATCCTTTACATATTTGATTTACTGCCCTTCCTAGAAATAACATTACCAGGCAGATTAAGAAGGTGAATTGGATTGTAAATGAGGTTCTAATCACTGAAGGTATTTGTACCCGACCACACCGTTAGGACCTGGAGAGACAAAGGAATGGGAGATCAGTGGGCCTTTCAGAGTTCACCTGCTGAGAAGAACAGGACTTTAGTTCAGGATGGGATCGGTTCCCCTGTTGGAGTGCAGCGCTACATGATTTCCCCAGCCCTCCCTCCTACTGTTTCAGCACAGGAAAGCCAAGGAGAGGCCTGTCATATCTCGGTAGGAACAGCCAGATAAAAAACGGACCGGACACAGTAGAATGGTGAAGTCAGTGCTGCTCAAATGAATGGAGATGAATAATTGATCCCCCTGATTAACTATTCATCGACCATCTAAGGAAACAGGGTTTAACGAGGGGGTGGCGGCCAGCGCATGGACCCTCGTCACGTCCCGTCAGTGTCGTCCTCGGTCCTTCATCACCGCCTTCGTTGTCTTCATCACCGTCATCACCTCCACCACCCCCCCCCACCACCACCACCGTCAGTCAGTCCATCCCGTCAGAGCCTCCCACAGAGAGGATGAGTCACGCTCCGCCTGTGTGGGAGACGACGTCAGGAACGAAGGAATGGCCTCCCCCCTTTCCCTGCGTTCCATCCGCGTTTCCCTCACAGCTCGGCAGCGCGATGGAGAGCTCAGAGGAAACTGAGCGAGCGGATTGGACATGACCAAGGGGGGCCGCACAGCTGCGCATACTTACTGCCGTGACGAAGCGCCCGCGCCCGCCGCCCGACATCTGTATCGACGAGCTCGTCTGATTGGACGCGGTGGTTTTAATTTGAAGTCGCTTCTAATTGAATTTCCGAGACATCTCTTAATCGAAAATGTATGTCGTAGTGAATTAATTAGCTTTCAAGTCACAGGGGATGGTTTGCCATAAAAAAAAGGCACAGAATTTACATCGACATTAAAATGATTCAATTACAAAAATACTGCACATGCGTTCCTTTGCATTAAAATGGCACAGTGTGTTTCTTCTTATAGGAATTAGTTCAGTGCTATGGTTGCTATGATTTATAATTGAATGCCCATACCATTTTAGTAGAACATTAGCTTGATTAGGTTGGATATTTTGCCTCTACTCTTAATACTTGATCCAGGATGTAGGGGCTAATCCCCACCCCATAAGGATAGCCGGCTCCACCCGTTCAACAGATTCCGAGGGAGGTGGTGCCAAGTCTGATTCCTCCCATCTCATCCTGTTAGAGGTAGGCTGACTTTGAGGCGGCCCTGTAAGCTTAGCAGTTAGTCTGCATCCCTGGGTGCTCCTGCATCATCGCCCCCTGTGACGGGTGGGAAGGCTGCCAGGCTGCTGGAGCAGGGCTCGCTGAGGGGAGGTGGAGCTGAACCACAGCCAGCACCACGGTCTGGGAGCCAGGCCAGGGCTGTCGGCAGCAGACCTGCTTCACTCTTTCTCCTGGAGATATCCTGCTAATCCTTCCGCCGCTTACCAACGGCAGAGAGAAAGAGAGAGACAGACTGTCTTACATGCGCGCGCACACACACACACACACACACACACACACACACACACACACACACACACACACACACACCTTTTCAGATTGATTGTATGTCTTTTCTGGAAACTATAATGTGATTCTCTGGGGTTGTCTGAGCCACCAAATCTCCCCAAGAGGGCTGTCAACCAAAGGGGACAGAGTACACACACACACACACACACACACACACACACACACACACACACACACACACACACCTTTTCAGATTGATTGTAAGTCTTTTCTGGAAAC
>JAVQIZ010071419.1:0-17084 GCA_036023535.2 Galaxias brevipinnis
ACACACACACACACACACACACACACACACGCCCCGTCACCTGCGCGGTCCCCTACCGGGCGGGTGGGTGGGTGGGAGCCGTGGACCAGCGGAGCATCTAGTTCCGGCAGGCTGCCAGACTGGGACAGCTCCGTGTGTCGGGGAGATGCCACCACAGCTGGCGGGGGGGTAGTTTGCCTGGCAGCGCTGGTTACCAGTACGGCTGGCCAGCCAAGCGCAACACAGTGACGCTAAACAGTGGAGCCGCTGTCAGCCAGAGTGAGTCCCTTACCTGAGGGCTTGTTTCCCCTTCCCTGACTGCGTTCTAAGTAAACATGGTGGAACAGGAGAGTGCTCCCTGTTGTGGAGAGACAGGAACAAGCTGCTGTCTGCTCAGGGACTCTTGGCGAACGCGCGGCGCGGCCGTCTACTAGCATTTCAATTGAACTTAAGAGTATTGGCAGGCATGGTGCCCAGAAACGAGGTGTCACATTCAGGAGACGCGTCCTCCGCCAAGCGGTGTTTAAGCCATAGTAAATGTAGCACAACAAGACGCATAATCACAGGGGTTTGGGCAGTCACTTAGCTCGGTGGCGGGAAAAGAAATGGATTTGCTGTGGGAGCCCGGACAACATGACAAATCTATGAGTCATGTGTCAGAGAAATGATTGGATTCTGTTCATATTTTGTCCGTGTGGGCGAATAGGAGATTGCCTATTTTCCAAAAGCACTCCACGGCCTGGTGACAGGAGGAGAACAGGAGAAGGAGGAGGAGGAGGGGGGAAGGGGGTGGGGGGGCTGGCGTTCCCGGGCGGATGTTTTGGTCGGCGCCGGGCGGGACGTCAGCTGGCCCCCAGCGGGCCGGAGCAGACAGCCCGTGACGAGGGTTGCCGTGGTGAAAGGCGGGAGAGGATCACACGGTGACGGAGGAGGAGGAGGAGGAGTGGGCTGTGATGGATGGCCCCGGGGAGCCCCACTAAATCTAAACCCCCCGGACACCTGTTGATATGCTGGATGGAGTTTCAAGCCAATGTACGCATGTGTGTGTGCGTGTGTGTGTGTGTGTGTGTGTGTGTGTGTGTGTGTGAGACAGGGTAATACGAAGAGAGAGAGAGATAGAGAGAGAGAGAGAGAGAGAGAGAGAGAGAGAGAGAGAGAGAGAAAGAGAGATAGAGAGATAGAGATAGAGAGAGAGACCTCCACACAGACACACATACGTACCCACTTCCCTGCCCTGTCGTGCAGTCCCGGTTAGGGTTTAGTGGGACTGGGTCACTGATTGTCTGGCAGTACAGAACCTCCAAGCCCTTCACTGTCTGCCCCTGGGGTGAGTTATGTCCTGGCTAATCTATATAGGGACTGGGTCACTGTGTGTCCAACTCATCCACTATCTACCCCTGATTTAGGTAAGCAGGAACTGGTTGGAACCAGTTGGGTTCATGCAGACAGGTGGGAGAGGAGCCACAGAACGACTCACAGGAAGAAAAAAAAAACACAAAACATTCTTTCTAAATATAGAAGGCTGATTAGGCAGCTAATTATAAGAGGTGCCGTTCCACAACCCTTTTGGATTAAAAACCTCCTTTTGAGTGAAATAAGATCTGCGTCGTTGGCATGGAGACCGTGAGGGACTCGTGACCAGTCCCCAGCTAGGGGCTCCATGGTGGGGGACTGACCTTGGGGCCGGAGGGGGCGTCCACGGTGGAGGTGGTGGTGAGTGCCGTGGAGGCCTCGCTGACGGTGCTGGAGGGACGCAGGTCTCCCTGGGGCTTGGACATGTGGATGACGCCCGGCCTGGACAAACACACAGACACTCCGTGAGCAGGTACCACGTGACTAACAACACTGGACAACATATAAGAGGAACTTACGGAGAAAAACAGTTAGTGTATGCATATGATACGTAAAAGTTCTGCTTTCTTGGAATTTTTTTTAGGTATGCACACACACATGCACATACAGACATACAGCTAGAAACGCTGGGTAGAGGTCACTTGCAAAGGCGTGAGGCCAGACTTTCTCAAACTAAGGCGTCTAGTTGGATATATGCTCAAGGCCACGCACAGAAATAACATATGTGGAGATAGTGTTTGGAAAGACAAGATGGTTGGATAGAGGAGTGTGATTGTAGCGTCCCCCCCGTCCCCCCCCCGCCACCTCTACCCTTCCATCCTCTTCCGTGAGACTAGCGTGGCTCTAGGGGAGCGTCTCGTAGCCTAACAGATGAAGGACTGACCGTGGCTGAGTGGGACACGGCCTCACCTTTGGCCAGAACACGGCCCGACACTAATGAGCTCGTCAGTCAGAGAGGCCACAAGCTTTGGTTTGACAGCGCGGTGGCTCTCCACAAAGCATCCAAATGGCATTTCATAGATCTGTGACACGCGTATACATAGACCGGTTCATGGCATGTCAACAGAGTCAACGTCCATTTATAGTTGCACGTGGGTCCCATACAGCAATAGCATGAGGAACCCAGTCTTTTTGGATCTTTACTTCTATGCTCATTCAGAATCTGAAACTAATCTGTGATTGATCTACAGCACAAGCTAATGGCTGTCAATGCATGCCATTTATTGTTATTAATGGTACATTTAATTTAATTAATAAAGTCTTCAATGGAAACTATTGTATACGTATTGTTAGTTAGTTCTGTTGAGAAAAAGAATTAGATGAATTAGGTGAATCCTATAAAGTAAAGACACAAAGTATGTAATCTGTTTGAGAAGATTCAAAAGACAAAACACATTGTTTGTGTTATATGGACACTGTGTGATTCTCTTGTCAGTGAAATCCTGCCAAAGCATCCATTAATCTCAGTGGTGCCTGCTCTTCTCCATTGTTCTCTGTTTCTCTCTCTCTCTCTCTCTCTCTCTCTCACACACACACACACACACACCCCACCGCCGACCTTCCCCACGATAGCCACTACAGCTTGTGGCGTGTGGGACGCGGCAACCCAAACCACATCACTAATGAAACTCCACATACAAGTCAGTGAAGAGTTGGAGCTCATTTCCAATTCTGAATGTAAATCTCCAAGACAGAGCGTGGGCTGGAGCAACGCAGGGAGACAGGGTGGGCGGCTGGGTGAGTAGGTGGGTGGGTCGTAAAATGGAGAGCGAGAGAGAGAGCGAGAAAGAGAGACAAATAGAGAGAGCTTTTGGTGCCTCTGTTGCACACAACATTCGAGGGCAGATAGATTGGGTCCTTTCCCTTCTACAGCCGTTAACAGCATTGCCACCGCCATTCCTCACTGTCCTGCAGGGGAGACGTTCTACACTGTGTGACACCAACTTCTCCAGGGCTCTCGTCTGCTGTGCAGGCTCCTCCCCACCTGCCCCTACCAACACACTCCTACAGGCCATGAAGCAGAAGAGACTCTTTTATTTGTGAGAACAGATACATAAGTAGTCACACAACATGGAAGTGCGTTCTTGGGGCAGTTTAGTGAGCGGAAATGGAACAGACAGGCTCCACCAATCCACCGCAGGCCCGCATCTTCTCTCTGCCTTCATGCTCCCCACTTTCTCTGGGTTTACCGTCGCCAGCTAAAGACTTTCCTCTGCGGGGTGCGCTGGGCGGGTAACTGCCAACGAGGGCATCACCTCAGAGACGGGAGACTCCTTCTCCCAAACTGCACTGCACTCTCCGGTCTACTAGGCCCACGGAGGGCTGAGGCAAAGAGCACCCTTTGAAGTGGCATCAAAGCAAAAGATCACTCGTCAACAATGACATTCTCACTCCTGCAGTCAAAACACAACTCATAAATACAGGCCTCACTCCAAAGACTACGCAGAGACGAAAACCTACAAAGAGACACCTGAAGCTATCTTTCCGTCAAACATTTGTCTCCAAGAGTCTGAACTACAATCCACACAGGCCCTCTGTGCCCTTGCTGTGAGAGGAGCCCCGCGATGTAAATCTCGCCCTTCCATCTCTGACTCAGACAATTACTCCAGTCAGCGAGCTGCGTGACAGGGGAAGAAACACTTAAGAGCCTGGCAGTGGTGAAGGGCACTCAGCCAGCCCATCCAGAGCGTGACAGGAAGGGCCGGCGGTGCGGAGCGCAGGGCCCTATTATCACGTCGGGCCCCCCAGAGACGCGGGCACTGCCCTGTGAAGAGGAGCCGTCACCTACACAGGTCACGCTGTGTGGGGGCTTAGCGCGCGGGGAGAGACGCCATCTTCTACGGGCCCGGTAGAGAACTCCACGTGGACGACATCAGACCACAGCTGAACTATTCCCGATTTTACTCCAGGACATAAGGAGCCTTTGACAAGAGTTAAAGGCACCGTGAAGAAAAACGTTTTTGCTTGGCAACATAGCAATAGATATCCCTCGAGAATCTCTCCCATAAACCCCATTGGATTGGATTGGATTCTTTGTGCACGTGAAAGTGTGTGTGAGTACTCAGCACAAAACACAGTTGGCGTGGAAACAAACTTTTGCTTCTGTTTGCTTCCCAGGTGCTGGAAACCCACCCCTGCTGCTGCCATGGCAACGGTCAACAAAAGCGTTATCGTGCCATCGGCCAGTGATCCTCATGTGAGCAAGTCATCACATTGCTAGCGTAACTCCCCGATCACCAGATACCACAGCGACGAAAAGGGGAAGGGGGGGGAGTGGGAGCGAGTGAAAGGAATGACTGACAGACACGCAGACAGTGGGACAGAAACAGAAGAGTGGGCATGAAATGGAGATCGACCCGACGACAGCGAGAGCAGATATACATAGAACCGACTCGTCGTGTGGACAGACTCACCGGATCCTCAGACCCAGAGGTACAGCCTGGGCTGTTATTCCACGCCGACGCCAGAATAAGAGTGGATAAAAGGGCCGGTTACCAGCTGTGAAGTCCAGACACTCCATCCACTCTGAGCGGCGCTAACCTGAGGCGGGCAGGGCCCTGGACAGCCACAGCTGGTAATAACCCTGACCTCAGATGAGGTTTCAGGCCCTGCTGTGAAGGGCCTACTGGGTGCCGGGCTGATAGAAACATGGAAACGCAGTGCCGGTACGACAGCTGTGGAAGAACCTTGAAGCCAGGAGACTTGGTTCATTTTTCTCCGGAGCGGCTCGTGACTGGAAAGCTCAGCGGCCTTCGTTAGAGGCTGGGGTCCGCAGCTCTCTTTGAAGTTTTCCTCTTCAGGAGTACTGAGAGGTCTTTTAGCTAGGGAGGGCTTCCTGAAAACCGAGCCAGGGCACGAAACAGTGGCTGCACCTGTTTCGCAATAAAGCAAAAAGGCTGTGGCGTTTTGAAAAGTCATAATCAAACCAAAGTATAATGCACAGAAAAGAATGGGAGAAGCGTGGCATGTGTGTGTGTGTGTGTGTGTGTGTGCGGTGCCGGGGCTGAGTGGCTCTGACACATTATCAGAGCGCCGCGCCAAAGCCCTGCACGCCCACACAGCCGCTAATGAGACGGAGCCATCAGAACATGGCAGGGGAATGTGCCCTCCTGTTTTCAGCCAGACACAGAGCCGGGGATAGAGAGACCGGACAGAGAGAGAGAGAGGGAGAGAGGGGGGCGAGAGAGAGGGAGAGAGGGAGAGAGAGAGACAGGGAGAGAGAGATACACACACACAAAGAGAGGTGGACGCGTAGATTAGGAGCAGCCAAACAGGAATGAGAGTGAGAGTGAGCAGAGAGATGGAGAAACAAAGAGTGAGTGGCCAACCAGCAGAGAGACAGGTGGGCGGAGAGAGAGAGGTGGAGGGGAGACGAGGGTCGCTAAGCCAACATGCACTCCCATTAGATCTGTTGTTTTATTAGGCCCACAGCTGGAACACCTTTCTGAAGAGCAGAGTCACAGTAATCCATTTACAATATCAAAAAAGAGTCAACACATTTTGTAAATGGATCCTGAACCTGGCTGGGTATCTAAAAACCAAACATTTAGGACATAGATTTTGAGACCGACAAAAGCGTCTGTGATAAATATTAACATGAAGGAAGCATTGGCCGAGTCTTTGAAAGGTCCTGGTTAAGAAAACAGCACATCACATTTAGCATGTAAATGTCAATAAAAAATTATGATTGCTAAAAAGCAAACCAATGTTTTGTGGGTTACCGAAACCCTTTAATCAGAAGCCTTTTCAGCGGTGCTTATCTCGTGTTTTCCCCAGTTTTGGCCTTGGGGAGAGAAGACGGGAGTTAGCAGATTGTTGTCTGCAGACGAAGCACTGATCCCTGTTTCCAGAGAGCTCCCAGTTAAAAAGAGTTTTATAAGACCACCTCCACTCTCTAAGGCTTTCGCTTAGAACACAGACATCGGATATTGGATATGGGACACAGGGTGAGGAAGAGAAATGAGAGAGGTAGAAAGAGAATGGAAATCGTTCCGGCAGATTTTCCTTTCTAAAGTTAGACTTGTGTGCGTTTGCCTCAAGGTCACAGGGCAACTCGCTGGAACCTTTTGGGGTCAAGCACTGGCTCATAAAGCCTAGCTGAGTACCAATAAAGGTCGCTACATTAGCCAGGTCGTTGCTCTTTAGCTTCACTAAGTCATACCATACCTAATGGCCCTTTTACACTCTACTTCAACCTGGTGGTCCAAATCTGTGATCCTCAGCAGGTTCTTATTGACACCTCCTCCAAACATAACCCTGTAAAGCAACTCCTCTACTCAGACAGCAATAAACCAGGACTAGTGTGTGTTCATAACGTCAGCCAATAAAAGGGACACACAAATAAACAAGCACACTTGTTAAATGGGTGCCCTTTTACTTAAGTTTATTTAAAATGTAAGTACGCTTATTAAATGGGTGTCCTTTAACTTAAGTTTGTTTAAAATGTAAGTACACTTTTTAAATAGACGTCCTTTAACTTAAGTTTGTTTAAAATGTAAGTAAGCTTTGCCTCAACCTGTTTAATGTCAGTTAAAGGGCTGTTAGTGAGTGGCGCAACTCTCCTACCAGGATTATTCTGTGAGCAACGTTGAAGCTGTCAAACAAAGGGACAGTTAGAGAAAGTCACTTACTGCTGCTGGAGGAAAAAGTCCACGTTCTCCGGAGACACCTGTCCCGTCACGGGGTGCCGGAACGTTGTGGTCCTCTGGTTATGGCTGGAGTGGAGGCAGAGACACAGAGGGAGTGGGGGAAAAGAGACGAGAGGCAGACACAAAATTAGCAACCTGAGCTGTCAAGTCGCTCTGCGGTCATCGTGCTGGACCCCCACCCACCCCCACCCCCTGTCGTTCACATGTGGACACAAGCTGATCATGCAGCAGGTTTAGAACGTTCTTCTCACCCCTCCACCCTGACTTTCCCAGGCCCGTGTAGAATGTGAGGGTTGGCCGCGGCCCCCCCTGTGTTGGACGGCCCCCTGCTGCCCCGCCCAGAGGTGTCAAGCTCAGGGCTCTAGTACAGAGTGGGCCCGGGCTGCTGTCGATTCCAATACTAGCCAGTCATTCAAGGTCTCTACCTGGGTGTGAAGGCATTCCACCACTAGAGGGGTAAAGAGAAAGGCGGAAGGGAGGGGGGCTGACTTTGATCTGGAAGAGCTCTAAACTCTCCACTCCTTCTCCTTCAGCAGAGAACTAAACAACTGCAACTGGGAGCACTATGCCCAGCGTCAGACAGTTTTATTGATTGCAAACAAGAGGTTTCAATAATTTAGTTTTCACTCCATCAATAATGTTGCTACGCTGCACAGGTCCGTGCGGGACCGTAACACAAGCTAACACAGGAAACACTGCGCAACGCAACACCAGTTTAAACTTTCTCCCGCGAGACCGTTGCTCACCGAGGATTAGTCTGTCGGTGTCCCTGTCAACGGCGGCTCTAATGCAGAGTGACAGCTAAAAGCACCTAGCGTGTGCTAACGAGCCAAAAGAAACATGTTCCCGGTCCACAGAGGGAAGAACTATGTGGAGGCTTGCTGTTAGTCATTCTGCCAGAGTGGTGTCTCACCGGCCCACACGACACACCGTGCTCCAGATAAGAGGAAGCCTCAGGGAATGCGTTTCCCATTGTAACATCCAAAGGATTCATCCGAGTCCAATGAGCACCGAAACGTCCGCTAGCATCGGAATACGAACAAGTCCGGATGAATCAAGCTTGGCATGAGGACAAAGGCACATATCCTCGGCAGATCATGACGTGATCCTGACACCCTCTCAAAGCCCCAACACACGGCCCATTTGGAGAGCCTCTGGTTTCTGATGTAAACAACCCCTGTACAGGAGGAGCAGGAGGATAGCAACTGGTACCGCGTGGTTTGTTTCCTTACAAACAACGTGACCGATCTTTAGAAAGTACTAGGATTAAATTGCCGCAATGATTACGGTTGTTCCTCCTGTCACTGCACATAATGTGCATGGAAGATGGTATTGATTTAAGTAAGGTTAGAGAGCATTATGGTGGTTGACATCTACTGGTTGGTAGGGCAAATGCTGGCCTCCTCACGGATGTTCAAGTCTAAGCTGTTGTTCCAATGTGGGAGAAGGGTCAGAGTGAAGCCCAGGTCACCATAGAGACAGCATGTGGCTGTCTGAGACACTGAAGGCCAGTGAAACAGAACACAGATGCATTCATGTTCCTATATACAGACGTGTCTTTTCCATACTGGGAGGTCACACATTTGTTCCCCTTTGACCAATGGAATGGTTTATTTAGTTCAGACCAATTTACTAGTTTTAACCTTGTCAACAAATCAGAACTTACTATGTGGCTAGTCTGAACTGACTGTAGTCATTTCTCTGTGCTCATGAATACATTTGTACTTGATCATTGCCCGTTTCCATCTTTGTGTTAAAACAGGTTATTTTCTGTGAACGAGTGAAAATATCCATGACATAGTGGGTCCAAAATGCTCCTGGCACTCCGTGTTGTACTGCGTCTGAATACCAAATGAGGTATCATGGCCTGCATTGTAGGTAGTGTTTTGCTGAAGTTCTAAACCCTATTTAGCTACTACAAACTAACCAGTGGCTGGAGGTAAAGCGGTTTATGGAGGTACATTGTAAAGTTGCGCTGGGTGGATGGTGGTGTGAGTCATATCATCGCCCTGCCACTTCAAAACAGCCACCTCTCAAAATGCCAAACACAAGTTGATGGAAATAGCCCACTCAGTGTTGGCACAAACCAGAGGTCTCTCTATGCAATGTCTGCTATTTACCTACAAAGAGCAAGAACAGTGGATATCAAACGGACACATTCAAGGATGTCAACAAGAAATAAACTACATAGGATGATTATACGGTTAACATGCCAGCAACTTGTGCAGTAATGGATGTGACGGCTACTGCACGATAAATGTCAGGCACCTGCTTCCATTTTAGACTTTACAGCTGAATCTCCCATGTGGTGAGACATTCACAAGCTTTTTCTAGTTCTGATTCCTCGGTCAGGCAATAACACCATGCCTGGACCCAAATGACAGCCCTGGCATGTTAGCGTTGCCTCTAAGTAGCTTTGACCTGTCGGCAGTTCTACTCTGAGGCCTGTGCCCCTCCTGTCAACACCACAGGCCCGGTTCCTCCCCTCACCTGGGACTGCACATAGGCGGATCCCTGAGGCTACCTGTACCAATACATCAACCTCCTCAGTGTCTACTCCAATACAACCACCTACCTCAGCGTCTACTCCAATACAACCACCTACCTCAGTGCCTGTACAAATACAACCACCTACCTCAGTGTCTACTCCAATATAACCACCTACCTCAGTGCCTGTACCAATACAACCACCTACCTCAGTGTCTAGTCCAATACAACCACCTACCTCAGTGCCTGTACCAATACAACCACCTACCTCAGTGTCTTCTCCAATACAACCACCTACCTCAGTGTCTACTCCAATACAACCACCTACTTCAGTGTCTGCTCCAATACAACCACCTACCTCAGTGTCTACTCCAATACAACCACCTACCTCAGTGTCTGCTCCAATACAACCACCTCCCTTAGTGCCTGCTCCAGTACACAATCTAGAAAGTCAGAGAGTGCATCTTTAACATCATAAAAACATTAATACTCCAGCTTGGATTCAGTTTTGACAAAGAGAGAGGCACATTTTCTGTGGAATACACAAGTTCAAATTGTCTAGTACACAACTCACCAGGCTGCCATTTGGTGGCCATGTTTGAAGGCATACATTTCATGCAAATAAGAGGCTCCAATGTCACGTGGGCTTGTAACTACTGAGTTCCCACCCCTCAGTATACACGTGTCATACATGAGTAATGACACACACAGGGTCACACACACAAGGTCCTCCACAACAGCCGTCACAATCCAAAACACCCCGGCCATAGTGTACATACACATTATACATGTTAACAACCACACACACACACACACACACACACACACACACACTGCACCTGTTTGAACACATGACCTCTGCACTGTCAAACCATGGACTCTGCAAACACTAGTCTCTTTACGACTAGTACTAACCCCCCACCCACCCCCCTAACACATATCTAAATAAATAATATAAAAATAGATTCCAAACATGAAAGATGCTTTGCCTTTTAGGGACTTTGCGAGAAGTAACATCAGCAGGGAGCTTAGGCCACAGACCCAGACCCAACATCTCAACACAAGGTGATTTGTCTCTTAGGAGTGGTTGAATGCAACTTATCTGATGATACAGTCACAAAAACCGTCACATAAACCACAGCATGACCTGAACCCACACTGTCTCAGGCTCTGTGTAAACGCTTAACCCCAGTGAGATGCTAAAGTGGCCCCACACTGTCTCAGGCTCTGTGTAAACGCTTAACCCCAGTGAGATGCTAAAGTGATGGACGTGGGCCTGATCAGCGTTTCCCCTCGATGCAACAGGACGTCTCTCCCATGTCCGTGCAGGATCGTTGGCTTTGAGTGGCAGGTTCTCAGCCACACTTAGGCGGCGCGTAGGTCTCTGTATCTAATGACACGAGACAGCTGGCCGTGCGCTGTGTGAGCGCGTGCAAGAGACACGGTTTCAAAACGTCCACCGGCTAAGCGGGTGTGTTTCCAGTCAAAGGTCACGTCTATTGAAAGCTTTTCCAGATGAAATCGCGGTGAAATGCAGAGGACGAGAGGGTGGGGGTGGGAAATGCAGAGTAAAATCATGTGTGCACATCTGTGCGCCTGCCCGTCTTTAGCAGAAAGACAAAAGCCCCCTGAGCGGAGCTAGGAGTGGTGAATCAGCTAATAGCTGGCCCTCCAGCACACACAAGCGCTTTCAGTTCAAAAATGGATGAAGAGGCTCTTGTGTCATTCGAACTCGGGAGCTCAGAGAAAAACGCTCACGGTCGTTTGCAATAATCCTGAAACCGCGTTTTGATACTCAACACCGTTAAAAATTCACTCAAAAGAACGGGTGTATTCAAACAACACACACAAAATCACACTAGCTTGCCACAACCAAAAATAAATTTTGTGCGACATTATCTAAAACATCTTGTCTGGATGAGAAAGTGTAGTGGGCTACGGCACAAAGGAATGCTGGAACAGATGGACATTCTCAGGAACTCGTCAAAACACTGCTCCTCATCCGTGTATTTAATTACTCCAGAGTCCATGAATCTGCCAAATCCACCTGGTCTCCATCAACGTTGGACACCACCACCACTGGGGAAATATCTAGTCTAGAGCAGGCAACTCACCTAAAACAGTGTTAAATACTAAAAACTAAAACACCTGCTACTAACCTGAAGTGTCTTTTAAACACATAGGAAACACATGTATCCCTTTCGGGCTCCCATGCTGTAGACCTGGCATTAGCAAGCTAGCTCAACAAGCAAAGAAACAGCAGCTAGTCTATGAGCCTACAAAGGTAAACCTAGGCCCCCAGTTTCTAAAGCACTTTGCTTTGTTACCATGAAATGGCACTTCTGGACCTCCACGTGTCATACTGGCCCCTCTGTCAATGTCACTGCCGACTGTAACTCTATAGCGCAGCTCCACCTTGCTCTCTGTCACAGACAAAAACACACACTTCCATTCTCTCTAGAGCTCAAATAGCACACCACAAAGAAACTAACTGACCCCAAAGAAATGAGAAACTATGTTTGCAAAACAATTATAAAAAAAGTTTTACCTGTATTTACATGGTTCGATCCCCGGCTTTGGAACGTTTCACCCAGCCTGAACTGTATATATTGAGAACGGGGCGTGCATGCACGTGAGTGTGCGAGCTCTTTCAGCGTTGCAGCTGACGTGCCAGCACAGTAGCGGGGTCCGGTAACCGGGAGGGGGTGGGGGTGGAGGGAGGAATCTAATCTGACCGGCACTCTCTCTCATTCACACAAACTCTCTCAGCAGCCAACAGGGTCCCTGCTAGGCCGCTGCTGCTGCTGCTGCTGCCAGGGAATTCCTCCCCCATCCGGGCAGAGCTGCGGTGTGGCTTAACTCCTGGACGCTACCTCCACCTTCACGCTTTTCTTAGCCCTCTGTCTCCATAATTCCCTCTGCTGCCGCCAAGCAGAAACGGGCCGGGTTTATTTACCGGTCCGTCACAGCAGGGCTGGCAGGGTGAACTATTGGTAGAGGCAATGACAAAAGAGGAGGCATCTATCAGGGGGTGGGCCGGGCACTGACTGCTACTGGTGTGTCTCTGGGCACAAATCACTTTAATGAGAATTAGTAACCACCTAGAATGGCTCAGGGCCATTACACTGATAAATGGAGGCCACTAAAAACAGCCATATGCACCTATTTGTTTTTAACCTGTACCTACACTGAACTACGAGGGGTTTGGGGTGGCTTTGCTGCCTTGTAGGTTGTGTAAGACTGGCAATTAGTGGATGTGTAAAGTGGATGTGTGAAGTTGATGTGTGCTTTTAGGGTGCGAATGTCTGTTCTGGCTACATGATGCCGTTACACTACCAGACACTGTAGTTTCGGCCTCAACCTTACACACATCCTAGAACGTCTGTTTAATTCTAAACATGGTGTTAGCACAGATCCCATCCCCATGCATCATCTCCACTGTCTATTCTGTTTAAATATCAACAAAGTTAGAAGTGTGACTTCATGTTTGCCAACGCTTGTATTTTATTTGCCAAGTTTTATTTGGCTTTTCACTTATGAATCTCTTTTAAGCTGGTGTTAATCTGCCAGGCTGGCCATAATGTCATGCCCCTAGTATTCAGGAATAGTAACAGGAATGTGCACCATCAACAGGCAAGCACAAAGGGTTGGTGCTGTGTTGAAAGGTTTGCTCACAGGGTTCCGCTATAGGGGCTGTAACATGGTGGGCTACAGAGGATAAAGGCTGTACTCGTCTTCTATACATGAGTATTGGGTCGCTCCTATATTGGGTCTGTTATAACAGCACGGGGTTGAGCGAGACTTCATACATCAATGTGGTTCAATACTGAAACATACACAAAGAGCAGAACAGCAAACACAGTAAGTCAACAATGCTCCACGCTGTTTGATCTTGAACCACCGCTGACCTCAGTGCATTCCTCTCGGGTCACTGTGTCTCCTGGACTGGGTCGGTCCACAGCCAGATCAAAAAGGCAACATCCACAAAATCTCCACTATTACCCAGGCTCGGTCACGCCTCCACTGTTGTGCTTTTGAAACAAAAGTCTCTCAACACACATGCAAGTTCTCTCGATACATATCCATCTCCAGTGGTGACACCCTGCAGCACGGAGCGAGCCTCCCACTGTGCCTGCAAAGGCAAAGCCCAGCAGGGATCCCAGTCTCGACACAAACAGACTGGGTTTCACTGCAGTGCCATGGGTGGTGACCTGCCTGCACTGTGGGCGCTGCCATAACATAAAGGGGCCTTACGTGGGGGTCCGGGCTCTCACATTGGAAATGGGTTCAAAAAGCAAAGAGGAAATTGCCGGAGTGATTTGGTGTTGAACACAAGTCTCACGTGAGGCGGTCACTCAAAGCAGGATCTGACTTGACAAAGGGCTCGACATCTGACCATACAGGTCAGGATGACATTAACGAGGACATCCGTGGTGGGGTTCTCTATTTGCATGGCCGCAACCTAACACACCTCTGCTACTCGAATAAGCTCCTTTAACCAAACTTCATTTCAACAAGTCTTCTATATCTATCGCACTCCCTGAAAAGTTTTGCCACCTGCCCTGCTCACTTAAGTACAACCTTTTCGACTCAATCAAGGACACTTTTAAAGTTGAGTAACGTTCACAGTGGAGCACATGCAAATACCTTTCCGGATGGAAATGGTAATCATGGTCTCGCTAGTTTGACCCTTGTCCACGTCCCAATCAGCACTGACATTTTGTGTCTCCACCCCGGCGCCTGATTCACTTTTATTACGCTCCCTCCCTCAGTGAGCCTGGCAACAGATTGCCTATTAAATGTATCATCGCAGAGATAATGAAAATATTTGCATTAGCATAAACAGGGAAGGCAGAGGGACAGGGCTGTGTGATTGGGACAAGTATGGCGATCGCTAAGCTGTATTTAGACTCATTCTGAAAGTGCCTACACTGAATGAAAACCCTTGCACTTCACATGGCGCTTGTGCGTTTACCACAAATGAGCTTTTTCCTTGGCACGTTGAACAATATACCTCGGGGACGAAGGAATGGGAAAAGCTATTTGTGTAGTAAAATGTTTAAAAGGATACAGATTTTTTATGTAACTACAAGATTCAGTGCTAGCATGCATAAGTATTTAAAACGTTTGGCGGAAATTGGATGCACTCAAATGGAGGAATAAATCTGCTGGGTCAGTTGGGTTGTTTGAACAAATTTTTGGGTCGCTTGCTGCAACACTCCGTGCAGGGTTAATCAAGTAAACCACAAACTCACCCCCTGTTAACTCACCACGAGTCGAGGTCATTGCTTTGGGGGGTTTATTTGATGAAAATGTAACTTTACATTACTTCTTACATACACCAATTGTCTCGGTGCCCCTTACCACTTTTACAGTGTAAGATAAAAAATTATACCATATTCAATTCCAGAGTTGAGCCAGAAACAAAAAACCTTGCCAGCATCCAAACAACTAGTAATATTAGTTAACAATGTTCTTAAGCGCTATACAAATAAAGGTATTATTATTATTATTATGATTCCCTAGACAGCTCGCCATCCACCCCCAGTTAATCGTGCTATCAGACCACTGATCCATATCTACTAACACACAATCATGGAGTCAGTCTCAGCAGGGGCCTCCATTATGCTGCTGCCTGGGACGGAGCTCCTCTATGAATATTTATGCGGGACAGTTTTGACACCATCCATCACCCAAATTGGAGTTTTCGTAGACGAGTCACCGCAATAAAAGGCCTGTAAGTAGCCTTTACGGTCCGATCGATGGGGATGGAGCCGCAGCCAGCCAGCCGTTGGAGGGATGGCAAAGACATGGGCACCGTCTTGTAAATTAGACTGGAGAGAGACGGGAGGGACAGGGGGTTGTCAAAGCTCATTATTGTCGCAGTAAAATAGAATGGGACAGAGCAAAGTCGAACGGGTGGGAATAATGGAATAGGAAATAAGGGACACTCAAATTATTTAACATTGGTTTAGCCTCACTGGTCACTCACGTTGAAACAAAAACCTCTTTTTTTAACAGGTATTTTATTCTCACTGCCCTCTCAAGAGGTCTACCATTTCTATCAGCTCTAACAGACAGGAGGGTCTCTCATGTCAAATGGCATCTACTTAACAACTGTTTGAATCCTCCTGATAGCGAAAAGCAATTGGCAGCCATTGATCTTGACACTACTTCGACTAAAGCTACTTTAGCACTGTATGCTTGTCCAGCCGTTACTGTTATCTATCTGACCACCTCTTATCTGATGGGCTCTGACAGGGCCTTGTGACGCGAGCACACCTGAACTTGTAAAGCCACTATAAAACCGAGCAGGCAAGGAAGGATAGAATGTGCTAAGAATAAAACGTGACTTTATTAGTTTGCGTATCCTTCTCCAATTCTTTCCTCCACATTTTCATCCAGTTTTCAACCATTTGCTTCATCTTGTTTTATTTCTCTCTCTCTCTATCGCTCTACCATTCCCAGCTCTTTCCTCTCTGTATTTTATCCCCCTCTCTTCACCCTTCTCTTTTCATTAGGCAGGCAGCGTTGTGAGGCGGACCACACAGTAAATTGCAGCTCCGTCAAGGAGCCGAATTGCTACACTCCAGTCCTGATGAGCAGCTCCATCTTGATTGTGGCCTGTTAGCGAGGTCAGGTGTGGTCAGGGAGTTAGATGTCCATCCTGGCTAATCAGCAGCAGCAGCAGGTGTGGCGTCCATCTCCGGTGCCATGGGTGACACCACCCCTAACACACCACTCGCTCCACAACCTGCTGGTGCCACTGCTCTCCTCCCTCTAGAGCTGCTCTGGGACACTTTGTTGCCATGGAAATGAGAGATAGGGACGGAGATGAGGGCCTTCTTGGGTAAGCAATGCCTATGCTATTCTTGACGATATACTCTCGCCAAAGGATTTTGTTTCATAGACAGCCAAGGCAAATATACTTTATACACAAAGTCATCTTTTTTCTAGTCAGGTCTGTCTTACCGTGTCTGTGTACCGTGTCTGTGTATATGTGTGCGAGTGTGTGTGTATGTGTGCCTGTGATATAAAGACTTGCGCTGACGGGAGTGCAGGGGATTCTTTGTGGAGATGCGCAGGCAGGGCATGCTAATCACAAAGACTGTACAGCTGCCTTCACGTTCCAAACACCTCAGAACACACAAACACACAAAGGTCTCGTCTGAGAAGGCTGTATTTTAAAAAAGCGGTTGTGGCACCCCTGATCAAAAAAACAAATCTGGACACTTCGGTCTTATCAAATTACAGACCCATCTCGAAGCTTCCTTTTATTTCAAAGACATTGGAGAAAACCGTACTCTTACAGCTGCAGTCTTTTATACATGCAAACAATATTTTTTATATTTTTCAGTCCGGTTTGAAAGCACTTCACAGTACTGAGTCTGCCCTTCTAAGAGTATTCAATGACCTCCTGGTCACTACAGACTCTGGCGACTCTGCCATTCTTATGCTCTTAGACCTCACAGCTGCCTTTGATACGATTGACCACTCCATTCTTATATCTCGTCTAGAGCACTGTGTGGGTATCAGGGGCACTGCCTTAGAGTGGTTCAGGTCCTATTTGTCCCAGAGAACCTTCTCTGTTAGGCTTGGCGACTTTGCATCGTCTTC
>JAVQIZ010071422.1:0-15058 GCA_036023535.2 Galaxias brevipinnis
ATTTTAAGTTTGGAAATTGGCTAAATAAAAGAGGGGAGGACCCTGTGATAGACTGGCGACCTGTCCAGGGTGTACCCCGCCTCTCGCCCTGTGTCGGCTGGGTTAGGCTCCAGCCCCCCCCGCGACCCTGCATAGGATAGGCGGTATAGCTAATGGATGGATGGAAAAGAGGGGAGGGAATTTTTCCAATTCTTTACCTGAAGTATTTACATTTCTTCAATAAGCTAAGAACACTAGGTAAATTGAAATATGCTCAATTTATCCAATCTTCAGCTGATGCGCAGACTCTAAGTATTCTAAGTGCATTATATTATTGTACCTAACTAGCCACTGGCATCAGTGATAAGGCCCAGTGCCCAGTGATAAAACACCTTAATTTCCAGAGTTTTTTTATTATTACAAGACAATAAAAGCTGGAATTCTCATGTATCCACAACCATCTGAGTTGAGGGGTCAAAATCTTTCTGCAGCTGTGGAGTTGGAAGTTTCTGAATGACAGTGGTCTGATGTCATCATGATGTTATCCCCTCCTTTCCCATCACCAACTGATAATATTATTCACCGAAAATGATGTTTTGTGTTTTTTCCTAAGGCCTAAAATTACATAGACATTTTAACAAGTTTAATCTGTTACTGTACCTGCATCCATACCCTGAAGTTGAATCTGTACTGTCCCCAAGTTATTCCCTGTGCAGATAGACTCCCAGCAAATGCATCCATGTGCTTTCCCCTTTATGGCCAATATTTGATTAAAACAAACAATAATGCTTGAATTTAGGGCTTTCGTCCATGGTACAATGCAACAGATCGACACTCACTTCATGCTGTGGATTTATTTTGTTAGTACTGTATCTTGCTGCTATATACTATGACTAGAACATAGTGTCAGATAGTGGCCAGAGTTGAAAACAGACAGCCAATGCAATATGACTTCCAAGCTACATTCAAACCATTTTGTGATGGTCATCAAATCTGATTTAAGACAAACATATATATATATATATATATATATATATATATAACAACACTTCTCAGAAAATATCTCTTAACTGTTAGTTGAGTCAAAACAGTAGTGTTTCAGATTGGACATATGTAGATCCAGGCAATTTTCTCCTTTCCATAAAAACAGGAAGCTGAAAGGTGTTATGGCTACAGCACTATTTTCCAATGTTCTGTTAGGAAATAATACTTAAGGATGACACATTACATTTTGGCTAGAAAAACATGAACTCATTGTGCAAATACCCTTGTTGCTCCATAAAAATCTAACATCCATGATTCAAAAGGCATGACGTTTCAAAATGCAGAGGATACAGTGTTAAAAATAACCATTGTGCTATAATCCAAGATAATAACTTTATAAGGCAATATTTAGAATGGATTTGGGTTAAGAGTAGATATGTAATTGGGGATTTCAAGTGGGCACCTTCCATCACGAATGTTTTTCAAATTTAACCCACGATACCTCAAGAAGGCTTTATGGTGAGCAATGACGTCTCACCACCTCTCTCTATATTCATCCGCAAGGCCAGATAATCAATAATCTATATTGATTGATAATCTGTCACCAAGAAAAATATCTTTCCCTACTCTATTCCTTCAGGCTTTGTAAAATCATGCTCAGCAGGAAAGCTTACCTATACCTTTGTCTTGAGATGAAACAACTTTATTTGTTTTTTCGACAAGTTATTTAGTTTTGTGTCCATATTGGATCCTTGCTTTTTAGCCACAGCCACTGACTACTTCTTTCTGCTAAATCTGACAGTTTTTATGTTGAGCAATTCTGTTTCTACAGATCACTATTTCCTCAAGCAGTTCCATCATTGATACTGCCATCCAACTTCCACACACAACTTTCCTCTCCAGCCTTACTGTTCTTCCACAGCTGCTAATTCGCCCAAGTTGACATTGTTTTTTTGTATGGCTCGTCTATCACTTCTTCATACTGGATTGTTTGCTCTACAAAGTACACAGTTTGCTGTGTGTTAGACCAGCGTAATAAGTATGCTTGGTTGTTTCAATCTCTGATGGGACTCTCAATTGTTGGCCGACATCTGCTAACATTTTCAATAACAACTTCTCTCAGGTGCCCTGAGCTTTGTGTTGGCTTCCATATCTTCCTTCCATAAACTCCCTCCCTGATAAAGCTAATGTGACGAACGGTGCCCTATGCTCCACCGGGCCGGGAATTAACTATTGACTGTCTCTATTGCTGCCACCAAGCAAACCAAACATTCTGGGACAAGGTTGCTTCAAGATAATAATCAATCAACACTTCATAACAATACTTCCTGATAACCTTGTCAAGCTAATTTTTATTAAAACTGAAAATAAAGTTAAATACATTTTCAATCAATAATTTCATGGTACAAAACAAATGAACTCTTATACATTAAAGTCCTCAACCTCAAATTGAAGGACAATAAATGCCATTCATTCCATGACAAGAGATTCAATTTTTAAACAAACAACAAACAAAAGAGCATGAATTGCTGAACAGCACTCAAGTTCATCACCATGACGACCGGTGATTAAGCCTTCCAGTACACTGAGCTCACATAACAGGGAGAGATCACTTCCCCAAAGACACACACACACACACACACACACACACACACGCACACACACAAACACAAACCAAAAGACGAAAGAGAGCAGGAGAAAACAGCTAGACATGAGACACATGGGAGTGAACAGGGGAAGGTGTTGGCAGACAAATTAGTTTAACTAAGATTCACTCATACGTCAGAATTACTATGCCAACCCGTAAAAGAGAGAATTTGAACATTCCTTTGGAAAAACACTTTACCCAATTACAATAATAAAAAAAACATTGCTACCAGACACTGCTACTGCATGTTTCCTCATGAACAAAAAAAATTGCTTAGTTACTGAAGCTTGGGATCTTCACACAAACTTAAAAAATAGTGAGTTTGAATTGAGTTTAAAGTTAAAATCCCGGATTGAGTGTTGCGTAATGCACAGGCACGTGTGAACATTAGATTGCAACATGTAACCTCTTAACCCTTACTATTGTAACACCACTAATGCAACTTCCCCTTAGCAGGTTCATAGGGTTACCTACACCCAGAGTCTGCTTCGATTTGTTAGTAGTAAACACTGAGTTGTGACAACTGTCGACATTAACCATAGAAGGGGTCTAGTTTTATGCTTGAAGGATACCTGAACTCCACCCTTGCTATCTTTCATCAGCATCTGGTTTGTGGTGAAGTGGGGCCCCATGGCTTGCAACAGAACTCTTGCAGTAAAACAGATGGATTTACTTTTACAAGAAAGAAAAGAACATCACACCCGTTGTCAAACGTTACTCCCTCTTCATCTAATTAAAAACACACTACTTTCCATGTAAACTCCGACCCTTTTAGGTAGGTTCGAGGACATAAAGAGATTAGTCAGTGCCCTTTATCACACAAATCGTTTGCTCATATCATGACACACTGCGTTCCATCATTTTCCCTTATCCCAATAGTTACTGTAACTCATTCTCCTTAATATTAAACAAGCAGTCAATCTGGAGGAGCACACAGGGTGGGGCTTCTCCAACATCGCTGCCACCCAATCACATTTCCCAAAAATGTGCGTGAAGAGAGTGAGACAGCCGAGGAAGAGAGAAGGAACGAGAGTGAGAGAGAGAGAGAGAAAGAGAGAGAGAGAGAGGGAGAGAGAGAGAGAGAGAGAGAGAGAGAGAAACAGAGTATGAGAGAGAGAAGGTTTGAGTGAGAGGAAAAGGGACAGGCAAAGCTCAGGACTGTCCACGGGACGTTAACAAAAGACCAGCAGACTGAATGGGAACAGAGGCTCAACACGAGGTGACGAAGAGCAGGAAAATGTGATGAAGGCTGCGTTAAAAGGGATTGAGATCTTTGATCAAAGTGTTGGTTAAAAGCTGGAAAGGAGGGAGGAGTACAGCCACATGACAGAATAAAAACATATCTGACACTCCACATCACCAAATTTCTCTCTCCAACTAACTGTCAAGGGCTTCACAAGGTAAGCTCTGCAATACAGTGTCACTCATGTTACTAGTTAAAAGACATTATAATAATTATTAGATGTTGCTGGTTGAGCTCAAACCAATGCATATTTAAGTAATGGTTATACAAAATTGTATATAACAACAAAATGTATTACTTTACGAAGTTTTACTTTACATTCAACAAGACATACCATGTTGTTGTCAAATAATGTGTTGCATCATGTGGAAAAATTTTTTCAGCAGCATTTCCACAAACTTACATATTGTTTTAGAAGTCCAAATGATCTAAACAGGGTAGTAGTTTTAGCCCCTATAGTAACTTGGTTACAGCCTTTTAGAAACTGTTTAAAAGCTGTCAAAGAACTTCTCTGTGGTTCTTCTACTTAGATTAGTCACACTCTATGCAAATGTACCAGTAGCTAGGCTACAGCTCTCCAGTTTGCTAGGTTTGGGTTTCTTTTCATGAGAAAGAGAGTGTTGATGCTTCAGTACTGAAAATGAAGAGAGTATGGGGAAAAATCATAGCGATTAATAGATAAACTGGTCATGTTTCCATAATGTCATAAGCCCTGGACCAGCCCAGCCTGTGGTTTTTGGTGAGACTGAGAAGCATTTTAAAAGGAGGACATGGTTCAAGTGTCAGCTTTCTTGGGACCTAATAAAAGCTATACTGCTGAGGAGAGGAGTGTAGTCATGCAAATAGTTTGAATTAGTTTGTGGCTACAATACATACAGCATCATTCAAAAGTTTCACTTGAGTGGAAAAGTGTGTTCAAATATATATAGTCAGTTATAGTTGATAAAATAGCGATTTTGCAAAGCGTCATCAGATAGGCATGGGAAATCAGTACTGGTGTAAAATACAATTGACAATCTCTGACTGACCTATACTGTCTTACGTCTCCAGTTCATATGCCCTTATCTATCCCACACTTCCTGGTTAACACATAGAGGAACTGTGATGTAACAGTACTGGGACACAGTTTCCTTAAATGATATCTTGGGTTCAAACTTCAAAATTGGATTGGATTCGCTTTAAGCTGGAGCTCATGGAGCCTTTTGCTCTGGCCTTGAAAATATACCACATTGGTAGGAGACAAGAATGTGGTGGCTATTATGTAACCAGTGGGGGTTATATTTTACCACAGAGGTTTCTGTAAACACAAGGAAAATGGAGCACATCCTACACTTTGGAAAGAAACGAGAGACGAGACACATCATTCTAATGATACACAGCACAAAATCAAACACATTTATAAGGAACACATTTACGTTCTGTATAAGATGACATAATAGCTGATAATAACGATGTAATAGCTTCAACATGTATCATGGAAACTCTACTAACATCTGGGTAACAACATGAGTCTCTCATCATTGATGTGAGGGGGGAAAAAAGTCAAATAAATATAAGGCTTAATTCCTCTGCAGCTGGGCAGAAGAAAGATGGCCAACGGGCTTCTTTGGGAAAGCTTGTTTTTAAGAAAGACTCAGCCTGCACCTTAATATGGCTCAGCCTTTCAGAAAATAGCCCTGCACTGCCAACTGGGCTTTATGCCTGGCCAGAGTTTGTGTGGAGAGTGCACCAAACGGACCGTTACGTTGGCAGAGCTTTGCGTATGGAGAGTCCTCTCTGCCATTACAAACACGGAGCACAGCCCCAGCTCCGTGCTCCGAACACGTGCAGCCAAGCTGCTGTGAATCTAAGCTTCCGCCTGGATCCATGTGCTCACTGATGGGGCACACAAAAAAACGAATGAAGACAGATGCAGGGCTTTGGTCGCTAACTTTTCGTTGAACTTTGTAGTCTTGTTGTTAAGTGTGTTTCCCAAGAGTTGTGTCCGGTCGGACTGTACTGTTTTGCAGGGTCTGCCAAGATGGTGGGGATACTTTGCGACACCCCATTGAGTTTTGTATTCCTTGAAAGGGAAAGCCCATGAACACGATCCACTTCCTTTCCCAGTGTGGATACACCAGAACAGATTGGCTCTTTGACAAAACAAGGAAGAACAACAATAGCAAGACGTTAAATGTTTGTGCACCTCCTGCTGTGTCCCAGCTACAGCTACATTGTGAGAGTAGAGTCATATGTGATACCATAAATCACAGCCCCATATTCCAAATCTAAAATATAAATAGATGTATTACATTCCAAAAGAAAATAGGGACTGCTAAATATAGTTCCTTTAGCTTACAGTATGTGGTAGGCACTGTGCGTGCATCTAATCAGGAGGGATCGCATACCACCAGTCTCATGACATTCTATTTCAGGGGTCAACGTAAACGTAGAATTTGGATGAATAGAATAGACGCGCCTATACAATTCCACTTTACTTTAAAGGTAAACGTGCTTTCCGTCAGTTCTAATCTATTTGGAAACACTAGGGTTGAGACTCAATACATGAAGTCACGCAACATGTCTGTTATGAAACAATTTTGCATTTTAATGTCATATTTAACGGTTCTGTTTTTCTAGGGCATCCATGGAGCTGCCAATCCTCCTCCACACCTTCCTCCTCCTCTGCCTCCTCACAGCTGCTTTTGAAGCATGTCCAGATGGATGCATTTGCAATGACAACAAAATCTTGTGCAACGGCATCTCACAGTTCCCTTCAAATGTGCCCTCAACCACCACTGCCCTATATTTGTCTAACAGCAACATGAACTCCCTTAAGGCTGAGGACTTTACTGACTTTGCTGAGGCTCTCAGTATATTTGTGGTCAAAATCATCGCGATCAGCGAGATTGTTCCTGGAACCTTTGACCTAACCCATAACCTAGGCGCCCTGGTGTTGACCGGCACACAGCTACAGGATCTGCCCGAGGCTGTTTTTCAGAACCTGCAGAAGATGGAGTCCCTGACGCTCAGTAGCAACAAGCTCCAGGTGCTCCGGCCCGCCTGGTTCTCCTCCCTCTCCGCTCTCAAAACCCTGGACCTCAGCAGGAACCTCCTCGCGGCCGTGCCAGGGGACACCTTCCACTCCCTCGGCGAGCTCCACACTCTGACCCTCGCCAGGAACAACATCAGCCAGCTCCACGGGGAGACCTTCAGCCGCCTGGCAAAGCTCAGGACTCTGCGGCTCAACAAGAACTCCCTACGCGAGGTCCCCGCCGGCTCCCTGGACAAACTTGCCAGCCTGGAGGAGCTGTCACTACAGGACAACCAGATCACTCACCTCCACGCTGACCTCTTCTCCAAGCTCAACAAGCTGCAGAAGCTCTACCTCTCCAACAACCGGCTGACGTCCTTGCCACAGGGGCTGCTCACCAACCTGCCCGGTCTGCTCCAAATCTCCCTGTACGAGAACCGTCTGGAGAGCCTGCCCCCGGGGGTGTTCGGCTCCATGGCCCTGCGCGAGCTGTGGCTCTACGACAACCGGCTGGCTCGTCTGGAGGAGGACGCCTTCCGGAACCTGACCCAGCTGCGCCTGCTGGTGCTCAGCCGCAACCGGATCGGTTACGTGTCCCCCGGCGCCTTCCGGGGACTGTCGCTCCTGGGGGAGGTGTCCCTCCACACCAACCTGCTGACGGGGCTGGAGGAGGGCACCTTCCAGGGGCTGCCCAGCCTGGTCAACATCTCCCTGGAGCACAACCGCCTGGGCTCCCTCCCCATGGGGCTCCTGCGGGGCGTGAGCCTGGTGGGCCAGCTGGACCTGCACAACAACTCCCTGGCCAACCTGCCGGTGGAGGTGCTGGATGGCTTGGCCGTGACCAACGAGGTGCTGCTGCAGCAGAACCCCTGGAGGTGCGACGGGGATATCCTGCCGCTCCGTGATTGGCTGGTCCACCACCCGGACAAGGCCAACCAGAGTCTGGTGGTCTGCAACTCCCCGTCGAGTTTGACCGACCAGCTCGTGGCCTCGCTGACGGACGAGCAGGTAGTGCCCCTCGGCCCGACCGGCGACCCTGTCGTGACCCCTACAGAGAGGAGGAGGAAACCCAGCACCACGTTGTCTCCGCCGCCGCCCCCCCCGCGGAGCACGCCGTCCACGGCCGCCAAGGTCACGCCCACCACAGCGCGGGGCAAGGACACCAGCGGAGGGCGGGACGAGAAGGCCGTCGTGTCCTGGAACACACAGATCATCATCATCGCCGTGGTGTGCACGGCGTTCATCAGCAGCATCGTCCTCTGCTGCGTGTGCTGGAGGAGGAACAGGAGGGGAAGCCGCAACCTGGGCCGCAGGCACAAGAACAACTCCGTGCTCTAGGCTAAGAGCCTAGATCAATGGGGGGCATCCCAGAGGGGCTACCTGGGTGGGAGGGAGGGAGGGAGGGGGATATAAGAGAAGCATGACGATGCAGTGTGGTGACCAAACATTTTAACAGTGCTCCTTCCAGAGTACCAAGTGAGCTCACACTGCGTGTAACTCATTAATGCTATTTTACAAGTATATTGCTGGAGGCTAATCTCTAAGTTTGCTGTGGTCATTGTTTAACATGTTTTCACATTAAGAACCAAAAACAACAACAACACAATAAAGTTAGGTCTTAATAACTAACAATGGTTCCTTTGACATTGTGTTCTTGATATCCCTTGGACTTTGTGTGCCTGCTACAAAACAACAGTTATGTTTTAATTTTTCAAAACAGGTCTTCCTTTGCAATGCAGCCTACTGTGTTTTTTTTTTAAATGCTATTTTTATGATTTACTAACCTGCTTAACATTTGGGGTTGATGTTTGCAAAGAATCAAAAGATTTTCGTAATTGAAATGACAAAATCAAATTACTAGTTGGTGAACGTTTAATAAAGTAACTACTTTCTGGTAGCAATTGGTTTTTGAATGATTGTATGTAGACTTACCTTCTTGTATCTCAACACACACCATTATAAAAACCCTTGACAGGCCGTTCTAAGCTAGCCTGTTTGATTTGAGGTCAGTGTTTTTATAGTCAGGTTTTATGTCATAAATTGTGTGGCAAACCTGAATTCCACAGCAAACCTTTAGATTGTATGTGCTTATTTCCAATGTATCACGGTGTGTACACTAATACACCAACTCCCACACAAATGTCTTTGCTTTGAGTGGCATGAATCTTTCTTCCACACAAATGTGTTTGTGGGGGGGAGTTTCTCAACGCACATTCCTTCAAGGTCAAGTTGATGGTGTACATAGAGGAACGGAATGTTATCTGCCCTTTCTATCTTTATCTCAACAGTCTGAACACTCTAACAGTTCACAGACATGCAAGCGTTTTAAATATTAAATGACAGAAGTAAAATGCTGCCATCTAGTGGATACATTATTTAGTGGCTTGAGCCAGCATAAAGCACTTGCCATTAGAATTCTATCAACCGTGACGGGGGTACATTTTAAAACAGTATAGCTAATGGTGCTGTTCAAATAAATCATAAGAGCCCTCTATTTTTTTTCTCCTTTTTCCCAACAGGATATATTCATGCCAACTGCACAGCAAGACGATTGCACAACGTTTGGCTTTTAACTGATCTATTTTAAACCCTTTCTGTGTTGTGCCAGATGTGTTTGAGGTTAAAAAAAATTTTTGACACGTGTGTGAAATGGTGACACGCTGCACCTCAATCGTCTCTGCCCAGCTTTGTGCTTTAGAACTCACCATATCACTGTGATCAGAGCACAATCAGCCTCCAAACGGCACATACCAACACTGTAGCTACATCTGTAGTTCCATATCTGGACCGTCAAACTAATAAGAGCCAAGTGGAAGTTGGAACCCCACACCGGGGAATATAGAAATAGCTATTTATCAAGAGTTCTAAAACAGTGAGGCATATTGGCAGCTATTTAACTGAAACCAACCATTTCTCCTCTTATCTTGTATTGCAGCTTTTTGAAGCACCACACCCTCATACAGTCCGTATAGGCACTTAACACACAAGAAGCCCCCTGGTCAAAACAGATGAGAAAAGATAGATTAGGAGACTGTGTTTAACCGTCCTGTTAACTGAAACTGTTGCTACAGTTGGAGCTCCGATTCTTGTTGCAAAAGGTAAGGAAAACAGGGTCTATATGCCGATAATGTCTTCAGCAGAAACTAAGTACTTTATAAGTTGACTATTAAGTTAAAAAAGAGAGCGAAAACTGAGCCAAAGTTCCAAAACCTTTTTTTCACTTAGTGATGGCTAGCTGGCCAATTCTTGCTGACTGAGACTAATCCATTATCATAGCTCTAAGAAATGAAATATCAAATAAATTACGGCAAATACATATAATCTTTCACCATTTTGTCAAATAAATGCCTTTTTCCTTTAGAATAAACATGACGAGGGCACTTCTTCTCTTCCTCCTGCCTTTGATGTTTTGGAGCTGTTTGTCTCAGGACCGTGAGACAGAAATAGACAGCCCTAAAGAGAACCAGGTGGTCTACAGCGTGACAGAGACTCAAATCCCAGAGACTATGAAAGAAGAGGCCACGGAGGTCTTCTTCGTTGGCAGCCAAATCACCAACATCCCCAAAGGGGCCTTCGCCAAAAACCCTCGGCTGGAGAAAGTGGAGTTCATCAACACTCCCACTGTGTCTATCGAGGCAGGTGCATTTGAAGGCCTACCAGACCTGAAGCACATTGAGATTTCCACCACTCCACTAACAGTCCTGCCTATAGGGGTCTTCAGAGACCTGTCCAATCTGGAGGTGCTTTACCTAAAGGTCAACCGCATCCGCAGTCTGGAGAAGGGGCTGTTTGACGGCCTTTTCAAACTGAGAGAGCTCCAGTTACACATCAATCAGATTGAGACCATCGAGGAAGGCACCTTTAATGACCTGGAGAATCTTCTAATGCTCCACCTCGCTAGAAACAATCTCTCGTCTGTGTCCGCCTCCATGTTTTCCACGTTGAAAAAGCTGCAGACCATAAGGCTCTATGAAAATCACCTCACCTCTATTCCAGAAGATCTTTTCCAGAATCTATCCAATCTCAAAGAGATCGCTCTACAAGGCAACCAAATCACTGACCTACCACCTAATGTATTCCCATTTAAGGACAAGCTAGCCAAGCTTCTTTTGGACTCTAATCTATTGACTGAATTGCCTCAGGAAATGTTTGTGGGCTTCCCTCAGCTTAAAACGCTGACGCTGCAGAAAAACCAACTGACTAGTCTGCCTCCAGTTTTGTTTGGGGAGATGCCCAAACTGACAGAGTTGAGTTTTAGTCAAAACAATCTTACCACTCTCGCGAAAGGAATATTCAGTCCTCTAAAGAAACTGAGAAAATTAGACCTTTCTGGGAATCATTTTGAAACCGTGTCCCACCAGGTTTTTGAGGGCCTCGACAAATTAACAGAACTCAACCTCATGAACAACCAGCTAAGGTCATTACAATTTGACACATTTGAGGAACTTACATCTCTGACCACTATTAAACTAGCTCAGAATAACCTTAACACGCTTCCTGGAAATATATTTGACCCTTTACCAAAACTCAGCAAAGTCTACCTGAACGGCAACCCTTGGCACTGTGATTGCAGACTGATCCCTTTATACCAGTGGATGAAGGCTAATAGTGATAAGATCAGATCTAGCTCTCCTGAGGTCTGTGATCGGCCAGAGGATTTGAAGGGGCAGGAAGTTATGTCGCTCATGGTGGATCAGCTCATATGTCCCACCAATCCTCCGACTACCACCAAGGTAACTACGATGACCATTCCTACCACAACCACAACCACCACCACAACACTTCCTACAACAGAGTCAACAACCACAGCACTAATCACCACACGCCCTACTACCACCATAGCAACAACAACTACTACCACTACTACTACTACAACTCTGCCAACTACGACCCTATCAACAACAGCTTTGCCAACTACGGCTATTACAACACCAACTTCTACTCTACTGACTACCACACAGCCAACAACTACTACTGCTACTACTGCTCTACTAACTACAACCCTACCAACAACTACTACAGCTCTTCCAACTACCACCATACCAACAACTACTACTTTGCCAACTACCACCATAAGGACTACTACAGCAATAGCCACTACGACTGTTGCCATCACCCTAGCAAAAACCCTGGCTTCAATAACGACTACAGCTAAAGCTACCACCACCGTCAAAACGATAGAGCAGACCTCCACCAGTTCCCCTCCCACCACCCAGCCTACGTCAACAACTTTGAAAACCACGTCCACGGTGACCACCACCCATACCCCCACTCTCCCATTCTCCATCAGCGGAAAGACACCTGAGCCACCCTCCCCAACTCCAGGAACATTCACCTGCCCCGCGCCTTCCTCCCCTCCTCCTCCGCCAGTGGCTGCCACCTCCTACGGGCACGGGGACAGGAAGGGCCATGCTCAGCAGTGCAGGGCCCGGATGATGACTTACGCCTCTCTGCTGCTGGTGGAGGTGGTGTGCATGGTGGTGCTGGCATGGTTCACCCTGTCTCTATATCGCCTGCTGCAGGACAGGGAGAGGCCGGGCCACCTGGTCAAGCTCACCCGATTCTCCCACAGGAAGGAGGTCATTCTCAGGCCCCTGAGAGAGGCGGAGACAGTGGGACTGTGAGTGGAAACCGTTCTGAACACCGGCTTAGGAGAGGATTCAAGAACAGACTACAGCCAATGACAATGTTGGAAGTGGAACTTCCCATGGAAGTTACCCAGTTAATTTTCACTTAATCTTGAAATAAAACTATGCCATTTCAATTATTGAGTTAATTAGTTACTGTTCTATGCTTGGAGTTAGTTCATATTAACTGTGAAATTGCAGTATCCATTGTTAGTTATACTGTGTATTGGGTTGTTATTTATAAGAATTCCTTCCTATGAATTTACCTGGATAATACTTTCATCCAATATTGTGTTGTTATCGACAGCTCTTGCAGTATCTCGATCATTCCTTCAATATGTATAGTACACATCAGAGCATCGCGATTTTCACTAGCCTAATCATGTATAAGAATCCCTATCTGCCTTTCACTATGGTAATAGTATGAAAGTAGTACATTTTCAAGTTGGCATCCACATGGCACATATGTTTCATGTAAAACACAGACTTTTATTCACCTCCATAAAGTTGCGGTAGTAAACGACGACAGACATGTGTTAGCAGGCTGCAGTTGGTTAAAAAACAGCCCTCAGATCAACAGCACGGACACGATCTCGAGCTACCAGCAGAGGGAGCCAAAGATTCCCATTTGAAAGCCATGACAGCAAGTCATCATGTGTGGGTCAATAAAACTGGACCTAGCAATTATATAATCTGTAGTGCAAGCTATACATTTTCGTAAATTAAACTGCCTCAGGTAAAAGATTGCAATACCAGATTATACAATAAGAAAATTGTTGAAATGAGAAAACCAGAACATAAATCCATGCACTTTACGATCACAAAATTAACAATAAAAAAAAATGTGATAAAGAAAAGCATTCCCCTACTTCCCAGTCCCACAGGTTGGAGGCCAGCTGGTTGCAAAGGAGGAGGAGGAGGAGGAGGAGGAGGAGGAGGAGGAGGAGGAAGAGGAGGAGGAGGAGGCGATAATGGTAACCGTGAGAGAAGCAGGAGAGTCCTGCTCAGGCTTGACCCTAGGGCCAGGTCAGTGCCTGGGCACGGCCCCACAGAGCTGAGGGTTTGTTAGCCAACTGCTAAATGCCTCAATTAGGGCCTTTATGAGGTAGCCCTCACACAGGTGCAGGACAGGAAGCCAGGCTCATTAAGCAAGGAGCACGGAGGGGAGGAGGTGTGGGTGGTTATGGCGGGGGGTTCTCAGGCCTACGGTGAGGCAACTGTCGTCACATGTTATTGGAAGGCTGAATGATTTCATTGTCCTTGCTCGCAGAGAGGAAAAGAGGGAGAGAGAGAGGGAGAGGGAAAAAAGAGAGGGATCGAGATGAAGGGAGAAAACAGAGGAGGGGAGGTGGGGGGGTTGGTTGACCACTCCTGACCTCTCTGAGGAGAGGGAGCCACTGCTGAACTCTTCAGCTCTTCAAAGTGGCCTATGAGTGTGTCAGCTGTCCAGGTCAGTGGAGCAACACAGGCCACAGGACAGAGCGCAGGAGAAGAGAGACTTCTGTGTGTGCACACACACGCACACGTACACACACTGACACACTCACACCCACACACAGACACACACAAACACTCTCTCTCACACACACACATACACACACTCACACACACTCACACACACACTCACACAGACACACACACAAACACACACGCGCACACACACACACACACACACACACACAGCTGTGGACCGACTGATGAGCATCATTAGTGAGGTTGCACACAAGCAAAGCAATCTCAAGCAGTACAACCAATATGATGCCAATAACTAAATGTGTTTTCAAGCAGCAGCAGTGTTTGGAGTTCAGTTACATTTACCGTTAGGTTTATGTTGAGTGTACCTTTAGATGGCAGGATTGTATCATAGTTAGAGAACGGAGAGTCTAATTTACAAATGTGATATTTATTTAAAAGTTAAATAGTTTATTTACAGTAGTATTGTATATATTTTCTTACAATATATTTATAAGGTCATGATATGGGTACATATCCACATCAATGGATGAATGAGTCATCATGATTTATTCTTACAGTAAACTAGCTGTCTATTGTAATTTCAAGCATTAGAGAGAAACTGCCACTAGATGGCGTGCTTCACAGAACCAACACAACTTGTAATACAGAATACCATGCCAGGTCCTTCACAGTCAACCAAGTCAAAACACTCAATGGAGTGATACTGCATGACAAAGAACAAGTAAATAAAACCTATTTTAGTAGAGGACATACATTGAGTTGTACTTATTATTTTTTTATAATTTTATTTATTTTTTTTAAACCATGGCATCCATCATTACTGTAAGAGTCATATGTATCTTAACTACAATCCCTCGTGCTTTGAATTCATGCACGGTGCGGATGTGGCAAAAACTGTGTTTGAAAACCACTTCCCAGAATCTTTCTTCACGTTACAGTGTGTTCCTCTGTGATTATTCACGTCATATTCACGGCTCTGTCTGTGAGGGTTTATAACAGGGAGTTGGGGTCAGTGTGTTAATACTGCTAAATAACACTAACCACACAGACGTCACTGGGAGCCCAGAGAAGATGTTCCCTGCTTAAAC
>JAVQIZ010071433.1:0-12013 GCA_036023535.2 Galaxias brevipinnis
TTGATTTATTTTTTTTTGTGTGTTGTTGTTGCAACGTCCCCCCCCCCCCCCCCCCCCCCCCCCCCCCCCCATCTCCCCCCTACAGTCTCCTCTGAGAGCTGGGCAAAGTGCCACCAACGTTCAGTGACTTGCCTGCGTGCTGCCTTCATTTGGCTGGGTGCACTCCAATCCACTGGCTCTGCAGGAGACTGAGACAGCCACTACAGTGTTCTTAGGATGGCTTTCCCACTGCACCCACATCTGAACTGGCTCCATCGCATCACTCCGATCCCTCACATCTCCCCTTAGTTATCCCAGGCACAGCGGAATAAAGAAGCCCCCACTTCCTCTATGTAGCATTTCAACTGACATATTTCAGGAGATAAGTCCTTTGGAAGAAGCAGGTTAACTCCACCGTGAGCCGAGATACGTGGGAGATAGTTCTTGGTGCTGATGGATTTCGTTTGTCGTTGTTTGTCAGGCCCTTATTTTGTATGCTCACTGCATTGCCGAACCATTTGGACAGCAAAATACTTAATGTTGCAAATGAACCAGTACCCTGATAAGTCCACTAGCATTGCCTAGAGGCAAGACACAGAGAGACGTAAACATCATGGGTTGAGAGAGGCAAAGAGAGAGAGAGAGAGAAATATATTGCAAACTAGTTTAAGGGAGAGATGGAGGCACCACTTTCATGTGAGACAAGAGGAGAGAGAAGCAGTGCAGCAAAAATGAGTAATGAAATTGTGATTGACTTGCTGGCAATTCAGGGCCCTAAGCTTCTTATCAGTAAAAAAGAAGGCCAACTGCAGAGCAATCACTTTTTAATATACCTGTATGGAGGCAGCCATATTGAAATGTAAAAGAATGCCAACAAATTGAAACACTCGGGGAACTACAGCAGTGTGGCATAATGTTTTGTGGTTGATAAAGAAAAACATAGTTGTAATATATTGAGTGCGAAATGAAAGAGATTGGTCAATTTGAGTACCTGAGTTAATACAACCTAACATACTTCATCAGTTCTTTTGCCTTTCGGTAATGTTTTGGTGTTTTAACAACGTGGTAAGGTCAGCTAATAGGGCTGTGTTTGGCACAGCCTTTGTCGAGTGTCGGGAAACAAGTGACTAACACGACTGGCCCCTATTCCTGACAACGTTATTACATTGATCCACAAAGATGAGCCTAACTAGAGAACAACATTGATAACTTCAGAACCATTAACAGGGAACCATTTTGGACCTGGAATTCATGTGAGAACGTATGAGTAGTAGTCCCTGTATCATGGATTCATTTGACATGCATTTGTTTTTGGTCTGAGCTGTGCTGACTCATCAACGCCACACAATATCCTGGGATAATAATACTTGGCATTAGGATCAGATAAATTCAACAGGGAGAAGTGTAACGGATACTAAACGGTTAGAAGGCTAGTTTCTGAAGCTGGATCAGTCAGCATCTCAGGAAAGTCCCTCTTTCTATTCTCTGGTGACTCTGGACATTCCATCCACAGCTGTTCTGTGGGTCTCCACCCCTCCCCTTGCCCTGGGATGTTGCTGCTTTCCCCATTGGCCAAGAGGCCGATGTCATGGTAACAGACCAACGTGGCTGGGGTAGAGGGTCTAAGACATCCACTGACTAGACCCCTAGCGTACCCCCTCATAAATAGTGTGCAGAATGCTGGCATGCTTTGGTTTACAGATTAACTCACAGGTAGGTTGATTGAGGAGCACTCCGTGACATGGTTAATATTCAGCTGAGTTATTTGCAGGCCTGACACAGACACACATTTTTATAGATTACTTTGGCCACCAATGTCTGCTAAAAATGTCTTATTTCTTCAACTCATGATGAATTATTTATCGTTGTACATGACTCAAGTGTTTGGGTGTGAAACAGCTCCCCCTGGTGTAGAGAATCACAAAAACATACACACACACACACACGCACACTAACACATACATCATATAGACTGAATGGCAGTTTAAAGATCTAGAGAGATATGGATCACGCTAAGAGTTACTATTGGCTTGATGGCCGAGATCGATTGTAGAGGTGTCTGCTAGCACGGGGCGTTATATTCTCTTCTCTCTCTTAGCCTTTCTTTTCTCTCCAAACTAGCACTGCAGGGGGATGGAGAAGAGAACGGAGCGAGGGAGCAAGAGACAAAGAAAACCACTGAGAGAGTTAGAAAGAGAGGAGGGAGGGAGGGAGGGAGGGAGGGAAGGTTCATTCAGTAATGAGTAGAAATGTGATACTTCGAAACTGATTTGGGGATGCCTGGACTATTTCCTTCCATTCGAATCACAGCAGCTGACTCAGGCTTGAAGAATGATCTGTCATGATGAAGCCTGACGATCAGATTTATTTGACATCCTTTCCACCGCCAAAAGCGACCTCAGACTGGCTTATTTTACTTTATGGAACCGGAGACTTGCTCCATGGAAGGATGTTGAATTTACATACAAGAGTTTACCAACTAAAAATAAGCAATCACACTTGTTGTTAAAGGGATAGTTAAACTTGTTGGGAAATCAGATATGTTTCTATGTATCCTTAGTCAGACGAGATGACTGATATCAATGGGATGATTGTGCAAGTTGGTAGGTAAATGTCGCCTAGCTTAGCACAAAGACTGTAAGCCAGTAGTTCCGGTTAGCATGGCTCCATCAAAAGTGAAAAGATAAGCAGTCGGATCTATTGTTGCAAGGCTGCCTAGGTAAAGGCTTCACAAGGTAAAACTATGATTCCACTTAGCAACAATATATCCGACCACGTATCTGTTTCAATAACAACATCATCTATCTTTTACATTTTCAATTCTAATCATCTAAAATACAGAAGATACAACGTTATAAATAACCCAGCTTTGGAGTTTTCTATGGTGTATTTAGTCACTTTTCACAGTCATGCTGGCAGGAACTATTATGGTAGTGATGTCCATTTCTTTATCACATGTTTATTTTCCCCCTACAAATTACTCTACACACACACACACACACACACACACACACACTTACAGACCCGCACACACACACACACACACACACACACACAAACACACGATCACAAAGCAAACACAGCCTCATATCTTTTGGCTAGCTGCTTATCCAGGTTGGAAGTCGTGTCTGTTTATGAAAGGCTTTGATAGGAGAGGGGAAGCTCTTTATTCTTGCTTCACTCGCTCCACTGGCACCACACACACACACACACACACACACACACACACACACACACACACACACACAGACACGCACAGTCCCGAATCAGATATTGCAGCACTGGGATCATGGGATGTGAGCGTCCCTATATAAGGTTGAACTAGGAGCAGGAGAGTAGGGGAGATGTGGAGACTGCTGGTGGACGTGCAACAGTCCTCAGCAAACAGGGAGTCATTAACAGCTGGACCGACTCCTCATTAACGCGGACAGACGGAGGGAAGAAAATAAAGGAAGAGGGCGATGGAAGGAATGGGTGGGTGGAGAGGAAGAGAGGAAGAGAGCAGATGGCTTGGGTACACTGTCACTAGACTCTACAAGTCAATGTGTCGTCAAACATAAACACAACCACTGGATTATAAATGTTTAAATTATAAAATGAAACATATTTAAAATATCTCTAAACATAATGATTATGTTTTTTAATGGTAATAAAACAAATGAAGCTGGTGAGAGCTCTAAGGTTGGTTTTAAAGGTGGAAGTAGCTGGAGAGGATAAAGGAAGAGTTGCAGAGGAAGACATTGTTTTTGTTTGCAGGACAGTGGAGGTCTCTTTGCTGTGTCGCTGTTCTAATGAGGTCACACACACACACATACACACACACACACTCACAAACACACGCACACACACACACTGTCTTGACTGCAGTGTAAGTGTGTGAAAATAAACAGCGAAGGGAGGAGATGCTGTGACCTGTATAGAGAGAGACATAGACAGAGAGAGAGAGAGAGAGAGAGAGAGAGACATAGACAGTGAGAGAGAGAGACATAGACAGAGAGAGAGAGAGAGAGAGACAGACAGAGAGAGAGAGATAGAGAGAGAGAGAGACATAGACAGAGAGAGAGAGAGAGAAAGAGAGAGAGAGATAGAGAGAGAGAGAGAGAGAGAGGACGGAAGGGAGGGAGTTGGCAAGATAAAGCAGATAGGAAAGACAGTTTAGAGGAATAGAGGCCATCTGAGTTCATGTTAAAGTTATGTTTAGGGAAATGGAATAAAAAATGTAGCACTTTTCACTCGGGGAATTAGGCCTGCAGCAAACTGACCGAGGGCACAGCATAGTCTCACTCTTCTCAACCTGAACTAAGGCAGCGGTAATGAACGACCAATATGAGGGAAGGGCTGGTGGTTAATGGCTGACTGACACACAGATAGCGCTTCTTTGACCTCACAGAACTGCCTCTGGCTGAAAGGAATTATACTTTCACATCCCTCTAAAAACTCTACATGTCAAGAAAGGCACTTCCGTCCCTAACTCCTTTGCTCCTTTTGTCATTGATTCGCTCTCAGGAGTGAAAATGTTGAAAGCAGTGGCATGCATGGGACCATGGCATTTTAAAATGGCATTAAGTGAAACTGATACCGCCATTGGATTGTGGTCTAACCGTGTCCTCTGTGTGTGTGCTTACATGCATGTATGTGAAAAGGGATTTAGCGTGTGAGAAATGTGACGGGGCCACATTGTGAGAGCATTAGCCACATTCAGAACCGCCATGGAAACAGCTTATCTGGAACATCAGCAATCATCAGCCGGTCAATGTTGAAATCAGCCTCTGTGTGTGAGGCTTCAGGGACCGCCATACCAACTCACACCTGACACTTAGCCACCATGCCCTAATGAATAACTGGGCCGGATTTAGACACGGGCCATGTGTAGGAGGAAAGCAACGTGACCTGGGGGGAGGCAACAGAATGAGATGGCGGAGAGAAAAGGGAGAATTGATTAACGCTGTTCTTTATGCTCCGGCCGCCACAGGCTGCAGAGAGCCATGACTGATACCATGTGTGCATCATGTGTTTCAGTGCACATGTGTGTTTGTAATGTCATGCTTCCGGTATGTGTGGATTTGTGGTGACGTTATCTTTATGTTGACATGCGGGTTGTGTCGTCCATCATTCCCGTAGGGGAAACAGAACAGGATAACCAACTAATGCTGCTCAGTGTATTGACTTTCATAGGATCACTGTGCTGCGTTCAGAGCACAACAGGGCTTTGTCCGACTGCATATTTATGGGGAAGTAATAGTGGGGCCGAGTGGGAGTGCATTCCTCCATAAATAAATGACAAGCAGCGATGAACTGGAGACAACTAGAGACCTTGGCCCCTGACGGTATGGTGTTGTCCAGACAAGAGCCCCGTGTCGCCTTTAGACATCAGTCATTTAGTTAACACCAGCAGCTGGCACTGTGAGAGGGGAGTTTCTTAAGATACGCGAGTGAGATACTGTACCGTTTCACGGCACTGGTCCACACAAAATGGCTGGCTATTGCAGGATAACAGGCGGGAGGGTTGGGGGACTGGGGAAGGGTAATTGGTGGTTTAAGTAATGGCCACTGTGTTTTGGAAAAGACAAACTGAGGTTGTGTGCTTCGTATCGGGTTTAAACCCAGTCGTTGGCTGGGGCGCCAGCTCCAATAGTGACAGCACTGTTAGAGCAGTAGGGACACCTCCTATGCAATGGTGAAGTGCATCCTTTCAAACAGTCCCACGGACACGGATAGCGCAGTGACATAGCCTAATGGCCTGTGTGGATGTGTTTGTGTGTGTGTAGAGTGGGTAGGGGCGGACTTGTCTCAATGTGTTAGTTATTATTTGTCAGCTGGCCTAAGTGTGCAGGTTCAATTACACGGTCCACAAACTACACATTGATCTGCACACGTCTTCCTCTTGCTCCCACAAGCTTTCCCCGTTTGAGGAAGTACAGTGCTTTTCCAGGCACACTGTTCTGTGGGTTCAGTTGCATCAGCAGGTGTGGAGTTCGAAGTCACACAGACACACTTAAACACTTACATTTGTGTGTGTGTGTGTGCGTGTGTGTAAGTGTGTTTCTGTGATATATAAAAATCTATCTACGCATGTACAAATAAATGTACTCATGTTTATTTACATACAAACGACAAAGAGCATGTGCATAATGCCATTATTGCTGTAAAAGTCTGTTTCGGACCAACTCAAAATCTGGACATGCAGTCTGCTGTCATAATTTCAATCTTTATTGCACATCTGTGAGACATTATACTTGTAATTATTGTGATGCACCCTAGACTTGCCAATGGATAATCTGACAGCCATGGGTGTGGAGTATTCTCTGGGAGCAGTTCAAAGTAGGCTATGACACATTTGGAAACATGCCTCTGACTGTGAGACGGGGAGCCATCTGAGACAGGCTTAGCAAACCCCTCCTCTGATAAAAAAAAACAGACAAGATGTCTCTCTCTCTGTGTGTGTGTGTGTGTGTGTGTGTGTGTGTGTGTGTGTGAGAGAGAATGTGTGTGTGTTGGTTGTTTGGACATACGTCTACACAGACACCTGTTGTTTGGGGACCCCCATTTTCAGGGAGGAAAACAGAGTGTGTCAGTGTCCGACACACACATGCTCAGCCTGAGTGTCCGGAGCCTAGTTCTTCACCTCGGGCCAGGGGGCTTGTTGTTGTGTGCCCTGGAATGCCGTTTACTTTCTAAATCCCCATCGTCCACCCAGGGGCTTAGGGGCCGGGCCTATCTCTAGCCCCCTTTCCACGTGAGCCCAGCCTGGAATTTGAACTCAAGCCGTTAGCTGGGTTGATGCTGTTCCATTTCACCTGCTGGCTCTCCCTCAGTCGTGCTGTGTGTTTCTCTTGGGGGGTATTATGGACGAAGGAAGCAGGGAAGGGGGAAGGGAAAGCCCTCCCGAGGAAGGTAAGAATTCTTTGATTCTCTGCTAAAAACTGTGGGTTTTCAAAGTGAATTCAAGTTGACCAATTACATGTTTCTCAGCCTTTCGCTACGTAAATTAGCTGGCGAGAAACTACTGTGTTAGTGAGATAAAAATAGTCTTAGACCTTCGTGAGCCATGTGGTGACACTGGTGGGGTGGTGGGGGGGGGGGGGGGTTATGTGCGGTGGGGGGGTAGACATGGTGTAGGGGTGGGGGGGTGGGGGGGGGGGTTGTCTCTCATTACCAGTGTCTGTGCCTGGTGTATTCTCAGACATAACGTCTATCGACTAAGCTTAAGTGATCCAGACACACGTCCTCCAATTGGTAGAGGTGTGGATTGGTTTGTGCAAGCATTAAGATTGCCTATATAATCATCAAGTCCTGTGCGATGAAGTCACTGGGAATTTGCTCCATGTGTATCTCCAAAGCGAACTCCAAAAATAAGTGCTGGGCAGCTGAAATACAGAGGAAGGACAGGGATCTTTTCTCCAAGGCAGTTTGAATGGTACACATCGCGGCTCTACCTGCCTCGACAACAAACAGGCAGTTTGGCATGCTTTGCCTTATTGGATTCTTGCTGTGTTTACACCCTCCACCGCATCGCCCCTTTCTGCCCTACTCTTCTGCTGCTACCCTCCATGTCCTCCATCAAACCACTCTCCTTTCTTTCTGCCCTGAACCAGACTTCTCTCCTCTTTTCTCTCTCATGTGCCACCTCTCTGGTGTGTCTGCCATTGCTATTCACTCTGTCCCCTTTGTATTCCCTCACTTCTAGTTGTTAGTGGCTAGTGATTTTCAGACCTCGTTATTGTAAAGACTTCTACCTAACCCTAATTTTGACGGTGCATGGATGGGATTGAATGTTATGGTAAATACAACAAAGCACTTGTGGCTCAACATCTGTAAATGCCAAGCCAATGTATCATCGTTTACAACTTGAAGAAAGAATGACTACCCAGAGAAGGAAAGAGCCTGCATCCGAACACACATACACACACACACACACACACAAACACACAAAAACTTAAGGCCCTGAAGGTATATTTATTTTCTGCCACCACATAAACTTGAACTGATTTATAGCACTATTTCACTATTTCCAAACTAACTGAATTGCCTATAACAGCAGTAGTGCCTCAAAACCTGTAGAAACTGGTGATGTTCTTCAAGAATAGAATACTGCATGTATTCCTAATATCCTAATACTCTGTTTTGCCTTTATGGTATGCCTTGATTAAAAAACTGGGTTGGTTCTTCGGATTTATTTCAGACTGCATAAAGAGAGTCGTTTTCCCTGTGCATTTCCCTCCCTTGTCAGTGGTGTTATTCCTGGTTAAGAAGTAGTAGTTAAATGGAGAGTTATTGAAACATCCTAAAGGAGAGGAGACATTTCCTCCCGATATGTCTGCTGTCAGGTCCGCAGGGCATTTATCAGCAACGTCTGTTCAACGTGGACATTTCCCAAGTCTTCTTGCACAGACGGACGCTCTTTGATAGCATTCTCAAAGACAGAAGTTGAATGCTTGCCCGGGCTTTTGAACTGGGATGGGCTCAACAGCTGCCCCGCTTTAATGCTTTCATCACCAACATTGTTTCTGTCACATTGCGTTTTTTCGGCACTGAAATATGCAGCAGCAGGACTGTGTGATAAAGTGGGCCTGCTGTGAATTAGTCAGTCTGTTTACCACACCGACGCTCCTGGAGTAAATATCAGTGCACACCAACTGAACATCCAAACTCTTTCCCTTATAGTTTGATAACGTAGTCATTCTGTTAGAGGTCTTAGACAGAGTCTACATCATGCTGGCAGGCAGGAGGCGGCTGCTTTGTGCTCTCCGGCCCCATTAGGTTTCACACCGTTTGTTTTCCTTCCTGTGATCAAGGGATCGTGCCCTGAAACAATCTTTATATGACGAATGGACGCATACACTCACACATGCAAATGTGTGGGAACCTGCAGAACCTGTGCGATACTGTGTCTGACGCCAAATGCCTCTGTGTGTCTCCCTCTCTGTGTCTCTCTCTGTGTGTCTCTCTCTGTGTGTCTCTCTCTGGGTGTCTCTCTGGGTGTCTCTCTCTGCGTGTCTCTCTCTGCGTGTCTCCCTCTGTGTGTCTCCCTCTGTGTGTCTCTCTCTGTGTGTCTCTCTCTGTTTGTCTCTCTCTGTGTCTCTCTCTCTGTGTGTCTCACTCTGTGTGTCTCTCTCTGTGTGTCCTCAGGACAAGCCAAAAGCAACCTGAAGGTGACCTCTCCCGAGGACACCGAGCACCTGAGCCGCGGTCGTCAGGCAGCGCCCAATGGGACGCCTCCCCCCGGTGGAGACCCCAAAGCCAGCCGCACTGTGCCCCGCAGGCACACGCTAGGAGGCGCCCGCACTGCCCAGGACATCCTGGCCATGCAGCCCCCCGAGATGGACAAGAAGAGAGAGGCCTTCCTGGAGCACCTGAAGCAGAAGTACCCCCACCATGCCTCGGCCATCATGGGCCACCAGGAGAGGCTCCGGGAGCAGGTCAGTGGCTGGAGCTCGCGTGGCTGTCCTCGAGAACAACCGTGTAGGGCCATTTCTCCTGGGGGTTTGATGTTGAAGATAGTAACTACTCAGATTCCAACCCTGTTGGTTCTAAATGCAGAACTACCGTGTCGCTGTATACATAGAGGCCAACATAATAAGAAGTGATAGCTATTAAATTCTGAGGGAATTAAATTCTGTGGAGGGTTACTGCACACATTGCATTACCACAAATGCTTTTTATGTATTCATTTGACAAGTACTATATGAAAAAAGATACAGCGAGAATTTTGACTCTCAACACATCTTATATTGCTCCATAAATTAATCATATTTTCTGTTGGATAAAGAAAATGCAATCAGCACATAACCTTTGAAAGCTATGTTATAGGAACACAGTTATTAGTGAAGCAACTCATTTTGTCAAAATCACGAGTTAACTCAAGAGGGCTTTTTCTACCTGGGGTGGATGATGTTATCATCTATGCTGAGGTGACGGTACAATTGTAAAACTATTTCCCCCCGGTTTGCCATAGGTGAAAGGGAGAGACCAGTCCATTAATCAGACTGTCATATTTGTTCTCCAGCTAGGGCTCGAAGTTTATAGGAGCCATTTGTTTTTGTGTAGGCTTGCACTCCTAACTGGGTTGTGAGTTGCTTCTGGCCATTTACTGCATTGGATTTAGTAGTTACAAAAATACTGTTTTAAATTAATACTTTTCTTATTTGTGCACCTCACAAAACCTTTGCTTAAAGCAGCTGTAGGTAGTTTCTTATAAGAGGTGATGTTGGCTGCCTCTACAGTTTGCTTCCTGTAATTATTTTTTCCCTTACCGTTGCAAAGAAGACATGCAGAATGCTCAGGGTCACTGCTTATCGCGAGCATGATCAAAGACTATACTCCAAGTATGGGCATCTCTTCCTGATTTAGTGATGCACTTCCTTGTGCCATAAAGCAAATCGTCACAGTTTGGCGGGAGATCACGCTGGGCAGCAGACAACTTTCATATTGAATATTGAGACATCAAGAGGACTGATTTGAATGGCAATGTTTTTCATTCGCAGATAGACATTACAATGTGCAAACTGTAGAAAGGTATTGATAATAGTTAATACAACAAAGTTGCCTATAGTGGCTTTAAAGAAGGCCATAGTGGGTCATAATCACACTAAATATTAAATTACACAAAATAGCTTTTGATATAGAGTATATTATACAAATGTTTAAAGTGTTGTAAGCACTGTGCATCATTATGTCTGGGAGGGGGAGGGGGATTAGTTGAATACCTATATTTACATAGACCCCAGGTTCACCTGGGCTAAATGTTTATTTTGCTTTTGGCCTGAGTAGAGCACAGGGAGAGGTCAATTCAATGCTCTATAGCCATGGAACAATAGAGGTGACAAAGCAAGGCACAGGGCAGTGGGGGAGGTCAGACCAGCCTGTTGCGTAATGTTGCTTGAAACGATTATGTGTGCAATTAAGAATTTCCTAAACTTTTGTTGTTTTTACTTGTATGGAATTGGTTAATCTTTAACTATTAGCTCATTATCATATTGAGTAGATGAGAGGTATTAAATATATATATTTAAAAAAAATTAAATCGGGATCTGTTGATAAACATTGGTGCCCAAACAGGTAAGTTCACTTCTCAAGTGGGTGGAGCTAGTCTCCATGGAGACTTGTGATGTCACCGCTAGAGGGGCTTGTTTTACGTGTATGTGCCTGCCTGTTGGAGAAGCGTGTGCAAGCTCTATGGAAATGCGGGAGCGCAAGTCTTGTACAAGTCATGAAACAGAGAATTGTCCGAGAGCATGGCTCGGTCTATTTAAATAATTCAAAGGAATATATATGATAAGAATCTAGTAGAGGAAAGATTACACTTCTCATATCGACTTAAATTGACGAAACTGGGATCAAGGTATTGTTTCTTTTTAATTCAAAGTATTTTGAAGTTAGTTATTTGTGCTTGCGAACATCCAGGCAGTCATCTGCTTCTGGAATAAGATTGCGCATTGGAAATTTAGCGATCGCGATTACATTATAGAGGAACACGGTGTTTAACATCGTCTTCTTTGGAACATCTGTTGCATACGACATGCAAAGTGTAACAGGGACACCGAGCTAGACCAATGTGTTATCAGGTGGTCCTGCAAGGCGGAGGCTGAAAAGGTTGGGCCGAGTTGAGCAATAATATAGTTTACATGTACTGTTACCGAGATGTGGATTTTTCTGTGTTCTGCAATATTTTCTTTTTTTCTTTTGCGCAGGAATCTTTTTAGTCTCGAGTTGAGAACTCGAAATTGTTCAACCTGTATGATGTCTTGTGAATAGGCTGTTCATGCAGTTAACTATTCCACCTGAAAAAAATTTAAAAGTGGCAATAAGCTTTTATTAGTTGCGCCATTTTACAAGGCTTTAGGGCCTTGACGCATTGTATGTGGACTTGGAAGTGAACATCAGTAGAATGTAACCAAGAGTTGAAGAGTTACAAAATGTGGTTTTAGATCTCTGTTGTTTTTTTTGCGTCAGTAATGAAAACAAGTGAACAAGGTCACTGTTCTCAAGCAGCTCCGACAACAGAGGTACAATCTAAACCAGAAAAGCAACATCA
>JAVQIZ010071453.1:0-27147 GCA_036023535.2 Galaxias brevipinnis
CTGTGTGTGTTTTAATAAAGCAATTTTTTGTGTGTGTGTGTGTGTGTGTGTGTGTGTGTGTGTGTGTGTGTGTGTGTGTGTGTGTGTGTGTGTAAAGAAGCACCCCCCCCCCCCTCCAAGGATATCAACATGATATGACCATCAGAGAAGGCCTGATCCCTTCTCCGGGCCTGATTCCAACCCTATCAGTGCTTCTGCTTTGGCCTTCCTAGTATCGCTTGTTACTGCAGTATTGTTCCCCAGGACCTGAAAGGGTTGACAGGGTGTTCCATAGCACAGCACAGGGCTAGGTTTGTATTAGAAGTCCTGGGGGGACACTGCTTGGACATGGTGTTGGGGAAAAGAGGTTGGGGAGGGGGGTTGCTTAAGTGGAGAAAAATCCAATAATTGTATCCGTCTAGGGGTGGTGCGCGCTTCTGAGGTGGGGAACCTTTATTACTCTTTCTTTATGGCCCCTTTTCAATTGGTCCTTTAATTCCTGGGTGAAGGGAGACCTTTTGCCACCAAAGAAAGGGACGACAGAGAGGGCGAGATGGAGAGAGCTTGCTGTTAAAGTATGTCTTTGTAATTACCGAGGTATTACTGGCTGTAACAATGCAGGGGAGCCAGGCAGGGTAGCCCAGCATCTCCTCCTTCATTTCCTGCCTTAATCCTTCTGGTCATTGGTAACGCTTAGAGCTCCGGCACCCCCCATCAGCCCTGGTCTATGCTGACTCGCAATAGGCTAGCATTCAGCCAGCGGCTAGGCGCCAATCACTATTGTATTTATAGAGGTGGTTTACCTCAGGGAATGTAGGGGCAGGAGGTATGCGTGAGTGAAAGTATGTATGTGTAGGGGCATTGACTGGAGCTGTGAGTCTGTAAAGAAAGCAATGATTTGTGTGTGTGCGTGTGTGTGTGTGTGCATGTGCGTGCGTGCGTGTGTGTGTGTGTGTGTGTGCGTGCGTGCATGCGTGCGAGCGTGCGTGCGTGCGTGCGCATGCGTGTGTGTTAGTGAAGGTGACTTCGTGCGCGAGCGAATTAGCGTCAAGTTGCTCAGACACAAAATGGAAACGGCTTTCTTAGTAGTAGGCCGGCAGCATGTCCCATCCACCATATCTGCACCTTGAGGAAGAAGACTTTACCCTCCGAGGTAGAGGAGAGAGGGCAGCACCCCGGAAAAAACAATTACCTTCAATTAAGTCAACCGGCAACTCTTCCCCTGTGCCCTACAGCCAGTCAAAAACTTAACACCTCCCCCTAGCAAACAGACAGGGCCAGAGACACCACTCTCTTACTCTGCCTCTTTTACACACACACACACACACACACACACACACACACACATACACGCATACTCATGCTTATTTTCTCGTGGCATTCACTAGATGACTTACAGAGTAGGTAACAGCCCTCTACACATTATGACTAAACCAATATGAGGAAGAAAACAGATTCAAAGTGTGCTAGATGTGGCATTCACCACAACATTCAGTGCTTACTAGCATTGGGGTTTGAATAAAAATCTGAGCAAACTGTCCATTTAATAAATTTCTTACATTAAAATGTCCATCTAGACATTAATTATCATCGCTAGTATCCATAGAAAGTGTTGCTGTGGCTTGACATGGAGTAGAGACCTTTAGCTATAAACAGCACAGAGGGGGACTGCAATCACTGTCAATGTCACAACGATTGGAGTGTGTCTAAACTGTGTGTGTGTGTGTGTGTGTGTGTGTGTGTGTGTGTGTGTGTGTGTGCCTGTAAGTGTGAGAGCCCCCAGCTCAGCCCAGACCCCGGTCTAGCGCTATTGTCTAACAGGATATAATTAGCACTATGGCACGGTGAATTAGCATAATTATGCAAACAGGGCCCTGCTAAAGGGTTGGCACAAGGGGAGGCTACAGGGGGCACCTATTAAAGCATAGACACACACTCACTTAGACAGACGTGCTCGCACACACACACACACACACAAACACATACGCAGACTGAAGTACATGGTTACAGTACACACTGATGCAAACGTAGCTTATTATTGCACAACTATTTTGCAGACGCATGCACACGCACACGCACACGCACACGCACACGCACACGCACACACACACACACACGGTTGTGCCATGTAAGATCTTGGTTGAAGTGACAGCGGGAGGACTGGAGTCAATGAGAGATAATGGGGATGATTGAGACACTGACAGAGTTTGTATCCACGGTGACAATACCAGGAGTGGGAGAGAGGCCTTATTAGGCCTTTACTAGGCCTGCTAGGTCTATACACACATGCTGGGTCAGAGAGACTACGCTCCTGAATGGACCTGGCTTCACCCCTGCTTAGCATTAGGGCAATCATTGATCCTCCTCACAGCATGGAGAAAACACAGAGAGAGAGAGAGAGAGAGAGAGAGAGAGAGAGAGAGAGAGAGAGAGAGAGAGAACGCGCATGCATGCACACATACAAAGCTTCTCTAAAACCGGTTTAGCCCCACCTAGCCCCAAGGGTGTGCAGTGTCCTGAAATTCTGACCCTCGCAGGAAACAAGCGCCTCTAAAGCCCAACAAAGACCCCCATGTAATCTAGCACGTCAGCAATGTAAGTGGGTTCAAAGTTCAAAGTCTTTAAAAGTTCTAGATGTCTTACTCACTTACTCAAGTCACTGTAACATTCACTAAATTACATTTAGTGAAATGTCATAAACACTACACCAACACTGTATATACATCGTGAGATTTGACTAAGGACACGTTTGCTGAATACATGTGCTGTCAAAGTATTCTCCCAATAGGATGAGGGGAAGACAACAGAATCAAGTCGAGTACCTGAGGGGACAGCATTAAGCTACTGAGTCCACACATTTGGTGCATGCACTAATCCAGCCAGGCGTTTCAGTCCCCCATTCAGGAAGAGAAGGACCCGCATGATTTAGGCTTGTACGCACCTCAGGGGGGGTTGATTATAGAGATGGTGAAAGGTGGTTTGTGTGTGTGTGTGTGCGTGTGTGTGTGTGTGTGTGTGTGTGTAAGGGGCAAGGGGCACCCCGCTCTTCAGACAATGACCCCGTTACCCCCCTTTTTCTCCTCTCCTCTCCCTCCCTCCCTTCGTCTCTCTGTCAGAGACATTGAGGGGAGATGTTTGGGCCTAGTAATGCGTGAGATCAATTAGGATTGGTTGAGAGGAGGCTTTGAAAGGCCCAGAGGTGACCCTGTCAGAGCCTAGGGGGGCAGATACAGACCCCTGTACACACACGCACAAACACCTAGACACAAAAATGTGCATCCGAACAACTCAAATGTTCATATGTATGTGGACACATTAAAAAAAAAATAGGAAAGCCTCACACATGACCACCCCATTGTAAGGATGCTCAATTGCTCAAAACCACAGATGGGCAAATACACACACACATTTGAATTTGAATTGATTTACATTCACATTACAAAGACAGTACAGAATGGATATAAGTAGATAAATAAGTTGAGAAGGCTTGCCTGACAAGAAAGTGTCAACATGTCAATACAAAATATCGCCAGAAACACATAAATAGGCAGAAAACAAAGTACTGCAAAACTCTTTTTTTAGTACTCATCCCTATGAAAAGCAGTACGTCTACCATACCAATAATTAAAGATACTCTGTGGAGTGTGTACAACACATATCTCAGGCATCTCCAGCTCCTATATTTGTGCTAAAATCTATCTCATGGAAGCCAAAATTCCTATATCCATTTGTATGAGTGTGTTTCCAGCAATTGAAGAGGCATGAGGGCCCTTGCCCTGCTGCCTAGCATCAAGGGCCTTGGCTGGGGGACTGACAGCTGGTAGGTAAAGGGGCTGGCTAACTGGAGAAGTGTGGGGTCAATCCTAGTTAGACCACTGAATCTACAGGGCTAAAGGGGTGAGGGGTCAGGATGATGGGATAGCTGGGGTCACATCTGGTGGACTTCCACATTATGCCAAGCTCACAACCCTGTGGCATCTACCAGCAGGGGATTAAATCCCACCTCCACCACCTTCTCTCCATGCTGTGAGGCTGATTAGCCAGTACATACTCCCCTAATAACAGCGAATCAGGAGGGACATCATGTCATGACCTGCAAGCCTATTGACTTGGTCAGACATTGAAATTACAATGGAATAGAAAGGCCAATGGAATACCAAAGGGCAAAGGGAAGTCACATCAATTAGCCAAAAGACACAGACCCCCCTCATCGAAAGAAACTTTCGCAATAGTGGGAACCTAAAAGAGGTCAGCCATTCAGTCGCTGGCTATCCCAGTATGACTCTACCAGATACACACCCTACATCACCATCTGGTTGGCTGTCAGGACCCCAATGACCTTTCCCTTTGAAGGATCTAAGAACCATTGAAGGAAGCAGTTACTGTGAGGCACACACAAGTGCATCACGGCAGTCTGGGCTAGGCCCTAGGGAGAGCAGAAGCACTTTCCCCTGCCTCTCCTCGTCTCACACTTGGAAACCCCATGTGCTTAGAAGATGAGAAGCATCCACAGAGTTGATTAAAAAGTGAAATGCCCGGGACTTTAATGGTAAAGAAACTTACAGACATTGCCGGTGTTGTCAAAACTGTTGAGCACTTCGTCCACTCGGATAGGCCCAAGGTTATCTCTGGAAAAGACATTTCAACTATGACATGACAAAAGGAAAGTGGTAAGTTGTCTGTGTGTGTGCGTGTGTGTGTGTGGTTGTGTATTTGTTTGCTTCTCTGTGGGCAAATGCACACAAGAGGGGCCCACCTGAGAAAGGCACTGTACTCTGGGAAAGAGGCACTTCTGTATTCCACCCACTGGCCATCGGAGAGGCTGTCAGTGTCCAAGGTCACAGCCCTTGACCTAGTGAAGAGGTCAAAAGTAGAGAACCTGCGGACAGACACCTGCTTGAGCTCTGAGTTTGAGCTGTCCAATTGCTTCTGACGCAGCACCTAAGAAACAGATAAGAAGGTTTGTGTGTGTGTGTGAGAGAGAGAGACAGAGAGAGAGAAAATAAATAAAGAGATATACAGTATCTTATAAGCAATTTCTCATGATGGAATAGTTAGCAAGATATCAACAAAGACTGACATTTTGGTGAGACTATGTCATACGTTCTGTATATCCCAGTTTAATCAAGTCAGGCCAAGGGTGAATAAACAGTTGTCAGATCTGACCGGATTCTGGTTTTTAAACCAACACCACCACCAGAACACCTGAGCTGGGGATAGCAGGGCCAGGAAGCAACAGGAGCCCTGACCACAACAATGAAGTAGAGATTTATTGGATACACCTGGCCCTCCACTGAGGGAACCTGATCTGAAGCGTTCCTGTAATCGTTAGCCTGTCACGAGACACTTTTACACTGACTTGGCTAAAGCAACTGTAAGTCTCACGTCCGGGGAGGTGAACACCGGCTTGTGTGACAAGACAAGCCTGACAATGGGACCCAGAGGAATACTGCTGCATACTGCATAGGCCTACACAGGGCTGATTTCATGTAATGTACAATTTCTCATACATTCCAAACACATGCAGCACACAACATCATTCATCAGACTGAATGTCAGCTTCCTAACATTAGTAGCCTATTACCTATTCCAACCACTGATCCACTGTCTCTCACAGAGAACTGGAAGCAGCTGTCTTTGCCACTGTTAGCCTACACTGACTGTCTGAAATGCCCATATATAGACACAAAGTTATCATGGGTAAATGCTCTACTTCATAATGGTACGCGCTAGGCCAATATCAAAAGCACTGTCTGAATTAATTCTAACAGAAGCATGATATCAACTGAGCTCAAAAGGAAGCATCCATTTACGCTATCTATCTGAATTGCGAATGAAAACGAGTTATATTACTAGTATTAAACAGAGGAGAGATATGTGCAACAGCATAGAAAAGTAGGTGCATGCATAAAGACAGAGATGTCGACAAGATTCTTACCTGTCGTAGTAGAGTCCAACGAGCACGGGCAACGTCGGTGCCAGAGTCTTGGGCTGACTGGTGGTTTGGGATAACTAAATGTTCTTTTTCGGCCAAAGATGAGGATGCCCATAATGACTGTTTGGCTTTTTCTGGACGAACTGTCAATTCCTTTTCCATCCTACGTTTACAGTTTTTGGCAAATATAAATACCTGCGAATATAAATGAAGAGCAGGTTATTTCTCACAGTGTTTTAAACGATATAATCTGTTGCAGTTGGTAATATATTGCTTTCAGCATGAAGGTAACCGGCAAACCACTGTCACTGCATGAATGGGGATAGCCCTCGAGAAAGCATATCATGCTACTTCCGTACACTCTAGTAATTCTAGACATGGCAATACATACCAGATGAATCGAACTGAATCGTTCAGTTGCTTGTGCAGGGGGCTATTTGTGTTTGATTGTTTTTGCCTAGCTGCGTTTTTTACGTTATCATCATGGCTTTGGACATCCTTGACACACATGTGTTTTTGTTTTTGAACGGCTGTTGTTAGATTGCACAATAAATAATATTATTTTTGGATTTCCTACTATAAACCGTTATAAAGATGATGTTTTTGCGTTCTGTTTCATTTTGCACAGTGTTTTCGAATGGACTGGTTAGTTAGTTGGTTAGCTGGCTATTACTGGATACAGTTCCGATGGCATATCTTACTTTAGCTTTTCGTCCATTGATTCGCTGCAGAACTAGACACACATCATGGGCTCAACTTCAGAGCCTCTCTATCAACAAACCTGATATATGGACCTGTTTTTACAAAGCACGTTTTTACACTGTGGTAAGGGTCCTGTCTTACTCTTCATAGCAATTTGATTCTAATGACTGACCACCACTCAAGAAGACAGGTCGTTTTAGCTCTCGCTCATCAATATTTGAAGGCTGTTTCTAATTACTATTCTGACAAACAGCTCATGTCGAAATTATAGATAAGATCAGGAAGCAGGTTTTGTGACGAAACTGATCCACTGCAGAATTTGAGAGGATGTTGTTGTCATAGGAAAACTGACACCACAAACACACACAGGCAAGCATTCACCTCGTCAGAATACGTTTAGCCAAGGTCGCATCAGAGAAAAGCAGAAACCTATCTCCAATTGCGTCAAACACATTTTTCCTCTTGGGGCTTGGTTATTTGATCAATCTGTGGCCACTCTTTAGCCCGTTGAAGAGTCTCTGTGATTACATTATGAAATGTGGAAATAAACAAATAGGATTCTACACTGGTTTCAGAACCCCCCAAACTCCACTAAAGCAAAGGCCTGCGGTCTTCAGAAGTACAAACATTTGGAGATGTATTTCAGAAGGAAATTGATTTCTGCCCACAATCGGTTCTCTGACCTTACATTACCAGACAACTCAGTGGTAAGTCAAAAAAGCTGATACTTGAAACACATTTCAATTGTTGTGAGAGTTAGATATGAGTTGAAAAATCCTCATGCATTTTCTATTCCGGCTTCTTTGCCTCCACAAGGTGCAGGGGCTCAATCATGTCTACTTTTTGGAGGGGAACATAATCTACAGAATGGACACCAGACACAGTAAGCACCTTTTAAAACTGCTCTAATGGTAGCCCACACTAGTCACTGAGCTGCACCTAAAATATGTCCAGTTCAGCCTGACTTCCTGTGATCTGTCTTATGTCCGATGATGTCAAGCTCCACTCTTCTGTCCAGCTGACCCAGAACTAGAACAGGTGCTATGCCTGGACCAGTACTCAGTGGGGGAGCAGGGGGGGGAGGATTGGAGCCTCCAGAGGGTACGTCTCTCCCCGAGAGAAATGATCCTAGCTGCTTCACTGAAGACCCCGCACAGAGAAGAGCCCAGGTAAAAATAGGAAAGTTAGAGTTACATCTGCTCTTTTTGTACATTTTTGAGAGGAGTGGTTTAAATGTTTAAATGTAGGTATCCCAAACCCCGCCTAGATGTGTCCTGGTGAGACTAGGTGGAGACTCCGGGTCAGTGGATTCCTCAAAAACCATACTTACCTTGGACAAGGTCTTCAGCTTTGGTGAAAATAAATAATAATTCAGTCACATTCATCTACTATGAAATGGTGTCATTTTGCTGATGGCAATGCATTACTTTCCTATTGTGTGTGTGTGTGTGTGTGTGTAGAGTGGGCCACAGATGAGTTGCTGTTCTACACCAGTCAGGAAGGTCTCAAGTGTAGTAGAGTTTCTTGCTTGGACCTAAATTCCAAAGGGGCCCTGAGCACCCTGGTGTATGAAGACACACAGCCTGAGTAAGCAGGATGTTACACACACTAATAAAAAATGCATGTGCCCTTACATAGCAGGTCTTCAACGTATTGAGTTTGTGTGTGTGTGTGTTGCAGTGTGTTTGTGGAAGTGAGTCTTTCTAGAGACAGGAAGTTAATCTTAATTAACTGCAGCAGTAAGAGCAGCTCGGAGGTGTGGCTTGTAGACAAAGCCACACCCCTTTTAGAACCCACACTGGTCCAGCCCCGTCTCTCAGAGCTACTGTACCATGTAGAGCACTGGAGAGGTCAGCTGATCATACTGGCCAATACAGGGCCAGGACAAGAGTATCAGGTACAGACACACATACATACATACACACACTAATACATTGAACTTCCAATGTATTTGAAGCTTGATTATTTTAATGCATGAGTGTAGATCTCATAAGTCAAGAAATAAATGAATGTCTCAATCCATCTTCGTTGAGTAAACCCCCCTCTCTGCACCATTTCTCTGAACCTTTCTGTACCTCATACTGCAGGTGGTCAGAGCCCCTCTGCTGTCCCCCTCCATGGAACAGTGGGTTCCAGTGTATACCCCTAGCCCTGGTGCTGCTGTGAGGGACATGGAGGTGGTAGGGGACTGGTGTGTGTTGCTCACCAGGGATACCATGGGTCTGCTGGCCCTGCTTGTGGTCCCACTGGCCCACCCTGAGGACATGAACACCGTACAGGTGAATCTGTTTTTTGGGGGACAAACCATTTGTTTGTCTTTCTGCTTGAAGACAATTATGTTAAATTGTGTTTGCTTGTTTCTTTGTTTCTTTCTTTGCTTGGTTTTCTTTATTTACATGTTTTATTCATTAACACTATAAAGTTACATACAGTCTATGTATGTGTTCTCTTCATACATAGACTTTGCTATCAATGCTGCATTACTGTAGAACAGATTTTGAAGCAGCAGCCTCTCAGCAGCTCCTAACCCCTTATCTCCTCAGCTCCCAGCGTGGGCCTGTGATATGGAAACGGTGAGCTCAAACCTGCATGACCACCGCGGTGCACTAGAGTTCCTCCTGTCTTCTCCTGTCCACCCCCCTGTTCCTTACCGCTACTGCCCCATGGATGGGCTCCTCTTACTGGGTACAGAGAAGGATGGGACCCCCCTGGTGACCCAGGACCAGGGCTATTATACCACACGACTGGAGGCCCCCAGTCAGGTTGGAGCTCAAGAACACAAAGACCCACACATAGTGACCCTCCGACATGCACACACACAGACACACACACACACACACATACACACACACACACAGCCCTAGAGAATCCATGAGGAGGTATACATTGTTTTCTGGGGGTTCAAGTGTCCAACATAATCCACTGATGAAAGCCCAGGTCTACCCAGGAGTTAGAAAGTCCAGACACACACACACAGACACACACTCAAAATGTTCATTAATATACAGTGATATGAGTTATTGTAAAGCCTACATGGGAGCCCAGAGCCTTATTGTCACACACAAGATTTCCACGGACAACAGACAGCATTTGATATTTTCCAATGGCCATTAATGAAAAAAACGTCCATGATAGACCTCTCTTCTCCCCACTTTCCACTACAGGATGGCAGCCAGGTGCCTGTGACCCTGCTCCATTCAGCCCCCCTGAAGTCCCTCCAGCAGGCGCCCCTGCTGGTCCACGTGTACGGAGCCTACGGCAGGGACCTCAACATGCAGTTCAGCCCAGAGAAGAGGCTGCTGCTGGAGCAGGGCTGGGCTCTGGCCTACTGCCACGTCAGGTACAATGCAGCTAGGTTTGGCTTAGTATCTCGAAATATCTCAAATGGTATACAAAAAAAATAAAGGGTTATTATGGAGTATAGGGACAAAATTAACCTGCAATTTGGTTGTCTGATATTAGAAGTAGGCTATTTGTCATTTTCCTTTTTACATTTGACAGTTTCAACAGGGCAATGTTTAGCTTTTGTAACTTGATACCACTGTGACTTTATATCTTGGACTGTTCATCTCTGTGTGCGTATGTACAGTTATTCTACATATCCCTAATGTTGGAGTATCTGTCCCTGTGTGTATATTCCGTGTGCATGATTGTGTGCGTAGGGGTGGGGGTGAGCGGGGTCTGTCCTGGCACCGTCAGGGTCGTGCGGAAGGAAAGCTCCGAGGGCTTGAAGACCTGGCAGCCTGTCTCCAGCACCTGCACACCCTGGAAGTCTCCTCTCCCCCTCTCACAGGCCTCTCAGCCTGCAGTGCTGGGGCTGTGCTGGCGGGGGCGCTGTGCAACACACACCCTCACCTGGTGCGGGCTGTCACGCTGCAGGTGAGCAGGTGGACAGGTAGATAAGTGTATGTTCAGTTAGTGTGTGTTTTGTCTAGCTAATACAATGATAGTATGGTATATATTTGTATTTTGTGTGATTATTGATCATAATAACATGTTGCATTTGTATAGCCCTTTTCCAAACAGAAAGCTCTGGAACATATTAGACATCACCATGTCTCTTAGACACAGACACATTAAACAATCCACACATAATTGGCTGTGGGGTGTTGAGATGTGTTTTCGTGCACCGACCGGCTCCTCCCCCACTGTGCGTCCAGGCTCCGTTTGTGGATGTGCTGAGCAGCATGTCAGACCCCAGCCTGCCGCTGACCCTGGAGGAGAGGGAGGAGTGGGGTGACCCCCTGGCGGAGCCCCGCCACAGACACGCCGTCGCCTCCTACTGCCCCTGTCACAACATTACACCTCAGGTAATAATAATAATAATAAGAATAATTGATTGCATTTGATATAGCCCTTTTCTAGACACCCAAAGCACCTTACACTGTATGGGGGGACTCACAGTTTGGTCGCCAATGTGTAGCACCTACTTGGGTGATGCCACGGCAGCCGTTTGACACTAGACTTGCTCACCACACACCAGTGTATGACCTACTGAGAGTCACCAGGGGCAGGAGAGGGGATAAACGAAGCAATTGGGAGCCATACTCAGGCTCTCCCCCCCCCCCCCGAGACCTGCTCACACACTCTGGGTACTGTTTCTTAACACATTGATTGTGCCTGAACTGTGTGTGTGTGTGTGTGTGTGCGTGCGTGTGCTTGTGCGTGTTTGCCACAGAGATACCCTGCCATGTTGCTGACAGCCTACACTGATGATGCCAGGGTACCTATAGCAGGGGTCAAGAAATACGTGGAGCGACTGAGGACAGCCATACACACGCACCTCATCACACACCCTGCAGCTGGTAAGTGGACCACACACATACACACACACAGTCTGTTTGAATGTATTTCCTCCAATATTAAGGGGATTGGTGTTTCAGGGCCGAGTTCAGGTCTCTGATGGGCATACCGTAGCAGTAGAGCACAGGTCACCTTGTAGCATACCATGTGTTTGTGTGAGTGTGCGTGTGTGTGTGTGTGTGTGTGTGTGTGTGTGTGTGTGTGTGTGTGAGAGAGAGAGCTCCGTCAGCAGAACACATGATTCCCCCTGACATAGACTTGTGCAGTCTCTCCCTCTCTCTCTCTCACTGCTAATCTGTTTCTATCACACAGAACTATAGCCCTCTTTCATATGCATATAAGGTGGACTCACTCTCTCCGGCTCTCGTCTGCATATTATCACACTCTCTCAGTCTCTCACTTCCATGATCTCCTTTTCTCATCCTCAAACCGTTCTTTCTCCCTCTCTCATTCTCTTTCAAATCTCACAGACACGCGCAGAGCCAATTTAAAGGAGAGAATAGTGTGTGTGTGTGTGTGTGTGGGGGGGGGGGTGTGTGGGTGTGTGTGTGTGTGTGTGTCTTGCTAATCTCCTTCCTCGCTCCTCATGTGTCTTTGATAAAGTGCTGATGGGACGGCCACCCTGGCGGAGCAGCCATTAGCATGGTAAAGAGATAGTGTATCGGGCAGACAGATAAGGCCACAATACACTGGCATCTGTCAAGGTCAGGCCCTGCCTTGTGAAACGCCCTGGTGCAGAGAGGGAGAGCGAAGCAAGAGCCAGCAAATGAACAGGTAGGGGGAGAAAAGCAAAAAGAGAGAGAAGAGAGACAGTGCGAGAGAGAAAAGGTGCAGGGGGGAAGAGAGTGAGATAAGAGTGGGATAAAGATAGACTTCTGAGGCACGGCTTCTTTTCATTTCCCCTGCAAATAGTAGCAGAAAACATTTATCAAGACAAAGTGCCAAATGACTTTCCCCCAAAAAGAGGAAGCATACGTTTGTGGTTTTTGTTTTCGCTCATGGCCGTGGTATTTGTCAAGGTCTCAATTCTGTAAATATTTAGAGTAAAAAACACTAATGTCCTGGTTGTTCCCTTTTACACCAGAGCCAGGTCCTAGTCTGGTTCTGAATCTCCAGCCTGGAGCGGACCACTTTGGACCTAAGACCTTTGAACTGGCTCTCAAAGAGGTAACTATCTTATATTGGGTCTACGTCAGGGCATTGGACGCTCCAGGCCCGGCTCAGTGTAGCAGAAGGCCAACTGAAGGCTGCCCTGAATCTCAACCCAAATTCCTAAATATTGTTTAACTACTGACTAACTTGCTTCCACAATAAGTGCTAGAAAAAGGTATCTATGAGTTGAGCTGGAACAATGTAGAGTATGCTGTAGAATATAACTGCCTTTTTAAAACACAAACACAATCTGATCATCCATCTGGTTTGCGTACTGAAATTCCTTTATCTATTCATCTAGTCATCTATTAACACAAGTCAGTCATTCTCTATGGTGATTCAATATCAAATAACAGTTGGTTGACGTCGAAACACTGATTTACTACCTTGATAAACAGGTTTTGTCGGACTCCTGTACTTGTACAATTACATTCAATAGAATATGTAGCCATCGATACATTGTGAAGGTTGTTAGTGTCCAGCCGGTGTGTCATATTAAATACACAGTTTTCATCCCCAATCCCACTAAATATGCATAACAAAAAGGATGGTTCTACATTTTAGAAATTATTTTCGGAATAACAGGCCTCTCCGGTCTCTCTCCCTCCCCCATTCAGAGCAGCCTTCAGCTCGCCTTCCTCTACACTGAGCTGGGCCTGGAGCTTCCAATGCCCCGACGCAGACGGAGATAGCTGGACGCTGCCTGACAAGCCGCGTCGTGGAGGATGAATCTCCTATGATACAATAAAGGGGTTCTCACTACAGAGCTAGACTGAAATGAACTGAGGCTAGCTGACCTGTACTGGGCTAGCCCAGCCTGGTGCTCCAGCTCAGTGTGGTGTGCAATAGAGGACACTGTAAGCAGGAACCACCCAGCCCAGTATTGCAGTGTAGCTGAGTGGACTTTGTCAGCAGGAATTATGTGATGTGATATTAAAGTGTGCAAAGGCCTAAAGCTCCTCTTCAAACGTAACATGCCGCTTAGAATTGCACCCTGACTGTTACTTGAAACCCCTTCTATTATTATCTATTTATTCAAAGGGAAACCGCTATCTAAATAATCTACATGTTTTATATTGAGAAAAGGTAATAAAACTGTAACGAATGTTCAACATGCCTATGTTTTTTTATTTTAGAGGAAAAAATTATTTTGTTTCACAAAAACAATCATGTGGATATTAAAAATGTAAAGGTTTGTAAAGGCTTGGCCTTTTAGTATGATTCCTATTTGTGTGAACACTATCTAAATCAATGCATCTACAGCGGGTATCAAATACTACCGCTGTGCCAGCTCAGCACTTGTACAGCAGGTCAAACACAGGCAGGTAGCAGGCCTTCTCAGAGATGTAGCACTGTGTGGAGTGAGTGGGGTTAAAGCGTACATGACTGGAATATTCTAGGAGTAGCCCCTCTCCCGGGGCTGTGGCGATGCTGGACTTCTGCAGAACCTTCCCGTTATTCCTCCCGTCGGTGCCCATGTGTACCGTGAGCTGGTCCGGCAGCTCTTTCACCGGGCCAAGATCCGTGACCGCTGCGTCCTTCCCAAAGTTCAGCACAATCAGGAAAGCCTTGTTCAGGCCGTCCATCTCGCGAAGGTATACAAAGACGTTGGCGTCTCTGTGGACGTAGCAGAGCCAGCCGCGATGGAGGGGCAGTTGGGACTCCCGCAGGAGGCTCAGGAAGCGGTACTGGGCCAGAACTGAGTCGCTGTCCATCTTCTGGGTCTGAAAGGAGACAGGACAGCACTTTAATGTCTCAAGCTTTAATGTCTCAAGGATGGTGACTTCTAGGTTGAGAGGTTGGGGGTATTTAGTTACCTCTACGTTGACTGCTGAGTAGTCCGGATGTAAAGGTAGCCATGTGCTGGTGTTGTCACTGAAGCCGGCACTAGAGGTGTTGGACCACTGCATTGGAGACCTCTGGGGATCCCGACTGGCACTCTGCAGGGAGGCAACATTCAGTCAGGAGGAGTTTGTGCGTGTTTGATGATTCTGACTTATTTTATAAGACAACCCACAATCTGAGACAACCCTGTCTGTGTGTGTGTGTGTACCCACTACTTACAATGTTGTACTTTCCAGCTGGGTCCTGTATCTGTGACTGTGTGATGTTGATGTTCTCCATGCCAAGCTCCTCCCCATAGTAAGTAGTGGGAGTGCCCGGTAAGGTCAGCAGCAGCATGTTGATGACAGATGCATAACTCCGCCCAGCGCTGGAAGCAATCCGTGTCCTGTCATGGTTACCTACCTGTATGAGAAAAAGGCTTCTGTCATTCTTCACCAAACATTTGAGGACAAAATGTTATGTTTGGTTAAGCATTTTGAACTTACAGGGTACCCTTGAGTTGATGAGAGGATAAGGAGTACTTTTTTCAATCAAGGAAAGACTCATTATACAAACAAATCAAAGGGACCTCTAAGAATTGTTTTATCTAGAACCAGGCCTAGGAATCAAACCTCGTACAGAGGTTAACATTGGACTCATGTTAATAATTACAAATCAATTATTCTCACATGAGAAAAAATGATCGATTTTATCTAACGATGCACTATTTTAGAGCCACCACTCACCACCCAGTTAGGCCATTTGCCCGCAGGCATGTTGGACATCCACAGGTCCACTAGGTGCTGAACCCACCACCCTGTCATGTTCTGGGGAAGGTCCAGCAGATAGAAGTTAAACGGGATGTCACTCTCCTGGACCTGGGGCGTGCCATAGTACATCATGGTCTTATCCACTTCCTCGTAGTCATACGACTCAGTCACCATGACCCTGGAGGACAGGGGAAACATTGACACACGTTAACGACAGCTACAACCTGGCTTTGTATCCAAGGTGTTCACCTTATTTTCCCTGAATGAATGAGGAATGGGAATGAGTAATAACTTGTCTCCCAGCCCCATTATATCATAATAAACCTCACATTTCTTAGAGCAAGGTTCGAGGCCGCTTACATTGTAGGCGTCAAACTGAATTTTGCAATGCTTGGAAGATTGTTTTAACATGAAGGCCCACTCCATGGCACAATGTCTTGATTTGATCTGAGAATGCCGTGGCAAGCAGCGAGTAGTTATTGTATCCAAACAGAGTCAAACTAGAACAGCTAATTCTGTTTCCCCTGAAGGAATTTTTCAGAGCAGGATGTTGTTTATGAGGGGGGGGGTAATTAGATTAAGTGTACCTGTATCGCTCGGGCTCTCGACTGTACTGGTCCAGCTCAGCCCTCCAGCCCCTCAGAATGTCATGGAGGCCAACCTGGGAGTAGGTGTAGTCATGGAACAGGTCCCACTCAGTGGTCACCTCCTCCTGAAGACGGATAGTGAAGGGAGGGATGAGAGGAATCAGAAGGGGAGGAGGCAGAAATTAGAAAGTGACACCAGAGAAAGAGTAGAAGTTGGGAAAGTTAAGCTAAAGAGGAACAGAAAGGGAGGGAGTGACCTGATCAGCCATCTCTGTCCATCTGAAATCTGCTCATACTGGGTCTAATGGTGCAGAGATATGTAAAGCACAGTGCCTCACTAATCCACTGAAATATGTTTTTCCACTGATCTTATCAATGTGAGGGAACAGGTCTGCATGTAACTCTGGTTAGCCTGACACATCAAAAACACTGGTTCACTTTGTTGCTCTCTTCCACTATCACAGATACAGATACTCTTTCACTTTCTTTGAAAAGCCCCCCCCACTTCAACTTAAAGCGATAGTTCACCCATTTTCGATCTTTTGGTATGTTTCTCATCAGAAACCAAGGTTTTTAAGTATTTCGCACATAAACAGCAGAATGTCAAACAAGTTCAGAAAATGACTCTCTGCGTCATTGGGTGTCCTTCCTGAATTGTTTTAAACTATCACTGTTTTCAGCCAAGGGGAGAGCGTTTTGCTGGTTCTAGGTTTGATGTGTGCAATGATCTATTGGCATTGTGGTGTACAATTAATTAACCATTTAAATGGTCGAAAAAATACATACATGAATTTCACTTACATTGATCGTATAACCCAAACTTGTTCAACAAACTTACTTAATTTAGCCTAACTAACACCATATATTATTTAAGAAAATCTGTGAAGTATTCCTTTAAATCAAGTCATTGTGAACAACCAAGAATCTCTATAGGGCTGGGTCAGATAGCCTTCCATAGGGCTGTCAGGTGGTTTGAAGTGGTGACTGAGCCAAGGTGTGCTGGTACTCACGGGGGGTTTGTTAGGGTCGACCTGCGGCTCATTCCTCAGGTGCTTGGCTTCCAGCATGTGCTTGACGGCATCCATGCGGAATCCATCCACCCCCTTTTCAAGCCAGTAATGAAGGATATCCTGTTTGAAGAAAAGGAGTGTGAATCCATGCGACTTTGCTTAACGACTTTGCTCCTTCAGATTACAGTAAAATTGAAGTCAGTGTAGAGAGCAGGTTTACACTCAGCACTAGCAAGTTATTTACAATACTTTGTAAATGAATAAATCTGACTAGAAGTTGCAACATGAGACTCAGCAAACAGTATGCAAATTTAGGGTATAAATCAGTGTTCTGTTAAAAAGAAAAAGACACAGGCAACCTCTAGCCCTCCTCTCACGTACTTTGAGTTGTGTGTTTGTACAGCAGCAAAAGTCAGCTGAGGGGTTAACTACTCTGAGATAATGGCCAACCACCTGGCCATCCTATCCACACAGGAAACACTAAGCTAAGATCGATAACCATGGCAACCCTGGCTCCTCTCACTCTACTCCACAACTGAGGGGTGATTGTCTTTTATTTTGCCCGCCCCCACACACTCTCCCTAACTCTAGCTTTCCATGGCTCTCCCATGCTCTCTCTCTCTCTCTCTCTGTCTCTGTCTTTCTCAGGCAAGGTCCCCAGTCGGTCTCGCACTGTAGTGCCGACTCCTATATCTGAGAAGAAGGACATCTCTGTGAAAGGCCGAAAGGAGTTCCCAGCCTCACCGCACTTCACCTTCTGACACTAAATCATTAGGAGGGAAGATGGGAAAGTGGGAATGAAGGAGGGGGGGATGGGAGGGTTGGTGCTTCTCCCAATTCTAATTAATTTTAACCTATTTTCTGCTGACCCTCCTATGTAACTTTACTTTCTTACTGTGTTGGTGTACTTATGGTTTTACAATATGCACATGAGAGAAAGAGAGAGACAATTTAAAAAAAGAGTTACATTGATTTCTTGTCGAACAATCGGGTTGCGCATGTTGAGGTCTGGTTGCTCTTTGAGGAACTGATGAAGGTAGCACTGTTTGCGCTCTTCGTCGTATGTCCAGGAGGAGTTCCCAAACACACTTACCTAAATCATAAAACATGAATTATAAGTCAAAGGTATTCCAACAGGTCTCTGGATTAAGGAATGGGTTATTTCAAAGTCTGGTGTTAAGGTTGAATAGTTTGGCTGGTAGAGTTGTATTTAGTATATAACTAAATGCAACGGGTGGGTTGGTGTCTATAATGGAACATTTCTACATCTGTTGGCACAAACTTTTACAATTGGGTTCGAATCAGGCATTTTGGCTCCTACTGAGAAGGCTCTTACAAGCAGGCAGGGTAATCCAAGAGGGAAGGTCCACTTAAAATACTACTCTGTCAACTCATTGGATTCCGTTATAACATCCTTAGCACTTACCCTGGATCATTGCATAAAATATATTTCAACATCAAAATCGGTGTATTAAGACAGGGTTATTCATTTATACTGGACAATGTGCTTGGCATGTATCAACAAATGCCCTCCATCAGGGAGACCGTAAACTAGGAGGGGGACCAAACTGACCCAGTTGTTGGGTGCCACGGTGCTGTTACAGTCCACCCACACATAGTAGTCCCGGTAGTGTTCGTCTTGGGACCGACTGAGGTTGAACCAGCGGTGCCGGTCGCTGGTGTGGTTGGGGATGAAGTCCATGATCAGTTTCAGACCTGAGGAGTTCACAGGCAGCTCATTTGTACGGGTGACATGGAAATGAGCATGACCCGCCGCTGCCGAGTGCATTCATACGCACATATACACACATTTGAGCTTTTAGTCCTGTTTACACACTAAATTGGACACACATTGTTGGCCTGTCTTTCAGACGATACCTCATGGCAGCTCACCTCGGTCATGCATGGAGGTTAGTAGGTTGTCAAAGTCCTCCATGGAGCCAAACAGTGGGTCGATTTCTCTGAAATCCTCCACATCATAGCCAAAATCCTTCATAGGTGAGCGGTAGAAGGGGCTGATCCACACTGCCTTGATGTTCAGGTACTGGAAATGGTCCAGCTTTTCTTTGATGCCTGGACAGCGCACATATCACATTGACTGTATACAGTATGTCCTATGGTACAAACATATAACTATAGACAGTGCAATGCATAATGGATCATTAGTAATTGAAGGGCTTTGAGGCAGGGCAACACTGAAGGGCTGGGTCTCTTCAAGAACAAACATTAGAGTGCATTCCTTGTGATTTGTTGCTCATCATCATCATCATTTTCTGTGAAAATTACAGGAAATGGTTCGGAAATACAGGTTTATTGCTACTATAGAGCCTCCCTGTAATGTGGGTAATGCATAAAGCAAGTGCCATAAAAAGCATTTCAAAAACTCCTGAAACATACAATGTTTATCAATCCAAGCATCCATCCATTTATTGACACTTTTAGTTTATACAGGAAACGATTGACTTGTATACTCCAGTGATAAAATAAAATAATTCTGGGGAAAAAACTAATAGAAGTAAGATGCCGTCAGAGAATTAAGAAATACATTACAACAATAATATTACATGCATTAGACACTCATCTGCACAACATTCAAATTTAATAAGGTGTGATAATAACTGATTATAGTGGGGGCTTTTTCTTACCTCTGAGGTCTCCGACTCCGTCACCGTCAGAGTCTTTGAAGGAGCGCGGGTAAACCTGATAAACCGGAGAGGATTGCCACCAACTCAGACAGCGGGGCGACAACGCAATGGCCGCTATGGTCAGTGCTATCAGCACAAGTGTGCAGGAGATGGTCAACCAAAAAAGTAACTCCCGGGGAAGCCGGTAACGGTTCTGACAGGAGTACATTAGCAGAACTTCTTTAGGCATGCCAGCATAGGGTTTAATTTGCGTGTAGGCGCCCTCCACCGCGTTTTCCGGTAGGTCGACGGTGGAGTCCTGGCTCGTTTTCCGATTCTCCCCTGTGGCATGCTCCGCTGTCCCGCCGCAATCCTCCCGGTAGCCCGAGTTTCTAATACACTCCCCTACCTCCACATTGTTTCCATTTGGGCCCTTTCTGAGACTCATGACTCGACTTGATAGCTTAGTTTAGACACCGGTTGACAAGACTTGCTTGAAACGCAGACACAGCTGGCCTATATTGCAATAATTTGTTCCAACCTACTTTTATAAAGATTATCTCAGGGTTCATAGTACAACCTCCGTCTCCCTCTTACTCTCTCCCTCTCACACACTAAGGAATGTGAGAAATCGGAGTTGTAAACACATGGTTAGAGATTACCTTCTCAAGCTTTCTCTCTTTTAACCTTGACCTAACGTAATTAGAATCTTTGCACATACAATGTGAATTGCAACAACGAGACAATTATTTGAACACAATGTATTTGCCGACTGTTTCAGACAAAACAAATTATGTAAATAGTTTCGGACAATATGCCTGGGTGCACTTCCATGGTGTTGGAAGAACGTAACAAATAACATGGTAGCACAATTTTAAAGATTCGGAAAATACCAAATGTTTACAGTAATAAATGGTACGTGTATTTATTCGATTTATGTCTTTGTAATACTGTAATTATTTGTATTGTATAAATATTATTTCGGTACCAAAATACAAGATGAATTATCCAAACTAACCTGGTAACAACTGTAATAACAGGTGCTTATTATAACAAGGTTTATGTAATTTAGTAATTAAATAATTACATTCAAGTAATTTGTGTTATAATTATCATATAGGGAGTACCCCAAATTATCATGGTAAAAACTGGTATTTACCTAGAACCAGGTTTATGTAGGAACTAGGTATGTAACTATAAAATAAAGTGCTATCTAACAGGGTTAAAAGAGTGTAACAAACAATAACTAAATTCTTTATTCATTCTTTATTGAAGATTATGTTCACTGTATCGTCTGAAACATCACAATAATCATACTAGGAAATATCACAAGGAGGGGATTAACTCTTGATGACCCTCAGCCCCTCATACCTTTTTCCCACCCTCAAAGATGAAAGGTGAGGGAAGGAGGAAAGCTCCATATATGTCACGCCCAAACACACACGTTATCATAATCTCATATAATTCTCAAAATACACCACTTCGTATCATTAAAAACAACAAAATCTAAAGGAATAAATAAAATAACTGTGAAAATAATCATATTCTATATATCAATACTTAAAGACAAAAACCGCTTGAAAGAGTGAGTTTGAGCAGCGTGGTCACTGGAGTTCCTCTTGAGCCTGCTTTAAAAGGAACCCCTTAGATGTGAGCGTTTAGATTGCTCCAATATCAGAAATGGTGACCCATCAAATCTGTACTGCATAAGAGCGAGATGGTCAGAGGCTATTCTCACTCAGCAGTACTCATTCATATGCCTGGCCAATCAGCAATATGTGGCCTTGGTAGCAATGTTAGGACAGAGGAAAAATAAACTGTTTGCGTGGTGCTCTACCATATATCCCATAACCCGAACAACAATATATTGCAATACACTGTATATTTCAAAAGCCATTAAAGGCTTTGATCTTTCAAAAACGTTTTTACTCAAGATGGCACGTCACAGCTGTTCTAATCAGTCTCTGTGCAGCGTTTGATGTGTATGAAGGAAAAATGTATGTATATATATATTTAAAACAAAAATCCCTACCTCTCTTCATCCCAGTGTCTGCTATAGTTTACGCTCATATTCATACTTTTAAATCAGGGTTCTGCTCAATAGGTTCAAGACCTTGAAAGACCAAAACAGTTCTTACTTCCTGTCATGCAGAAATACTCAGGGTTGTCTGTAAGCATTTGTTTCACCTTGCTAAACACACCTAGAGATATGACCCCATCCCATTCCCCACTCAAACCCTCCCACCAACACAACGCATGCAGTTTAAAATAAGAGAAATTCTAAGAAAGTATAATTCAATCTGCACAATGAATCTATTCATTTTTTTAAAGTAATTTTGAAACCAAACACAACACTGAAGTACCTCCAATTATGGCCATACGTTGTCATGGCAATGAAGCACGTGCACTGCCAGAACAATTGCCCCCCCCAAAAAAGGTCTGCGTCCCTCATTTCGGAGATCACTGCTTCCCAAATACTCAATTTCAATACACTAAATGAAATAGTTAAATTACAGGCCGGTCTCTTCAGTATTTGCTCATATCTGGACTTCCTGAGTTGACGTAATTTAAATGATATTGAGGCCAACCTTGAAGTTCCAAGTCTGACATCCAGTAATCTCCTGTTTGACACTGTGCTCTTACCACTAACCACTGGCAGGCTACATCTTCCGGCCAGTCCGTTCCCCATGACGAGCTCTCATCGTTTATATGGTCTTTTGTTCGCACATGGACAAGTGACTCTTTCAAATGCACCAACAACCATATCACAGTCATTTTCCCCCCAAAAAGACAAACGGCAGTCGTTGATCTTGCTGTTACCTGGACATTTCATTTCGACCAACAAAACAGAATCCATACCTTTTATATACACAGTATTCTACGAAGAAAAAATAACAAGACAAGTTGTTTCCTTGTGTTCAGGAGTGAGTGAGACAGCTGGATATATGGGTGAGAAAGAGGGAGAACTGAGAAGCATGAGGGTTGGAATCTTAATATCCCTTTTGCCTAAACTGTGTCTTTGGACCAGGGATGCGTAATGAATGTGTGTGCCCACACAGACACTAGCACACACACCAAGAATATAACACTTACTTCCAAAATGTCACCCAGAGGGTTACATCCTCATGTTGTCTCTTACACTTACACACACATACAAACACACGCACACAAGGCCACATCCGATACCATTTAAACAAAACAAAAACAAAAATATATATGAATTCTATATATGTTGTAATTTCTTAATCTTGAACAGCAGGCTAAAAAGCTTATGATATGGAGAGGTAAAAATGCCTGCCCATTGTGGCTACATCTTACCCTCCATGTTATCCACGTGGAAGAGAAAAATAACATGAAAGTTGAGAAAGAGAAGAGAAAAGTAGAAGAGAAAGAAAGAGAGAGCGAGAGAATAAGAGGTAGGGAAAAAGGTGCAAGAAAAGCAGGAACTCTTGGAACTCCCCAAATAATGCCAACATGTAACCAACTTAGCCAGCTCTGTCCTGCACACTTTACTTTAGTCCTCCTGGGAATGAGTCCAGGGGCACGCAGCGCCCAGTCCCAATAGCAGTGGTCCCTGCAGGGCCCTCTTGTATCTGGAAGGAGGTCCAAGGGACCTGGGTCCATGAGTGGGGGCTTGTAATGGGCTTGTGGCCTGAAGCACAGACCCCTTGTAGTCAGGATGGGGTCTTAAGAGCCTGAAGGCTACAGCAGCCTTGGGGGTTTTGTCAGGCTAAGGGAGTTAGAGGCCTTGAGGCATGACTGAAACCTGGGCCCACGGTGATTCCTGTAGCCATGGTAGGATGGCCAGCTGGCTGTCTGTCTGGCTGGCTAAACAAAAGGGAGAAAGGCACCAGAGCATTGCAGAGTCCTTTGGCCCTACAGTGTTCATACTAGGGCCGCTCTGAGTCATCGTCATCTTTGCACAACAACAAAAAACACAAACAAAGCGGAAGGGGGGGAGGGGTGAGTGATTGTGTCTGTCTTAAATGTATATCTCTAGCATATATATATTTTGATTCCATTCTTATACTACTGTTGAAGTTCTTCCCCCTGGTAAATACGTTGAGAGATTTCTGTAGTCCTTTGAGAGGAGTTGCGTGTGCTCAGGGGTGAGGGTTGTTTTGGGTGGTTTTTAAACTAAGTTTCGGTTGATCTCTGTGTTGAGGGTAAAAAAAAAAAAAAAGAAGAAGAAAAAATGAAAGAGTATTTCAAAACTGTGAATAATGATGTAAAGAGGGTTGTCCTGGTCCTTTGGATCCGGCAGCTCGGCAGGGCATCTACCAGGGGTCCTCGAGTTCAGCACCGTTCTGGAGGAGAGGAGAGGAGAGAAGAGGAGAGTAGAGGAGAGGAGAGGAGAGGAGAGGAAAATGGAGGAAAGAGGTTGAAAGACAGAGTGAAAGAGATAGGAAGGAAACACAAGATGGAGGTAGGAGAGAAGAAGGAGACGTTGTTAGGGGTCACAGGGGAGTCCTCCGTGTCAAACCTACTGGATGAAAGATGGACCCCTCTTAACATCTCCCCCCTCCACTAGAGCTATTGGCATTTCCAACAGCCAATGACTATGAAAACCTCCACTGGGAATCAATGAAGGCTCCTAGAATGCTTACAGCACACCACTGCCCCAGTGTTAGTTTTCCTCGGATGACGCTTGCAACATGTTTATCTCATAAAACCTTATAAAAAACGGAAAGAAATGCCCTGCCCATCCTAATTCGTAATAGTATGTTGCGTCTGAGAGACAGGGCACTGCTCTGGCTCCGAGGTATCAAGTTAAGAGTCAGGCAGCCCTCTGGTGGATGGAGTAGCTCCGCTGGGCACCAACATCTCCTCATACATCCTGTCCAGGTAGTGCAGGTGGAACAAGAATGGGGGGGGGTTCCGTTGAAGCTTAAACGTCTTGTGAAAGAGAAAGATAGACGGACAGGCGCGCGTGTGAACAGTGTGCGGTGACTCGGGAGCGCGTGCGTAGGGGAGTGGGGCGCGCAGACCGTCCACCAAAAAACCAGTGGTCCTCATCAGACCTCGTCTGCCGTGCCTGTCTGTGACCAGCCCTGTCTGTCAGTCTGTCTCTTAAACACACAGTAACAAAAACACACGTGCCACCTCAGAAGGCCGTCCACATGCCGGTGAGCTAATCCAGAGAACGTGGGGTTGAAGGGGAAGGGGGGGTTGGGAGACGACAGGAGGACAGGGGAACAGGTATATATGTGGTCACTTACCAAATGAAACAGGAGGGCTGCGTTAATCAGAGGGTGAACACACAGTTAGACAGGCAGGCCACGCAACGCTACCTAACAACCCTGTGGAAGGTGTGTGTGTGTGTGTAAGATCTACACAGACTCTCGACACTGTTCTGTAGGAGAACACAAACTAAGGGACCACGGACTATTCTATTCTGGTGTCACAACGCTTCACGACAAGACAACAAGTGAACGTGGGCATCCAACGGGTCTAAACATGCACCTAACACCTACAGCACAGTTTTCAAACGGAAACAGCTAGACATCAACTTAAAACACACAGACACACACACATAGACCAACAATACACACAACCAACTAGAACTGCTGAAGTGTGTGTGTGCCAAATTCATGGAAATCCTGACATTTGGAATATCTTTCCAACAAACACACGCCCACACGTGCATCAGGGCGATACACATGCACCCCAACAATGCGCTTGACATCCACAGGAATTGACACTATCCCTATGAGACGACAGGACCACAGGCTCAGGACAACGTACCCTATCTGTGCGTCTGTTTACCAGCTAAATGCAGCATGCAGAGAGGAGAGAAGGGTAGAAGGAAAGATGGAGGTGGAGTTGGTTTTACTGAAAGACAGATGAAAGTGCGTTTCAACCCACAGGATGGTAAGTTGGGTGATTCAGACATTTTCCAGTTACAGAAACAGAAAGGTGATGGTGTAACACAGATATGCAACGTGGCCTAGCGGGAGACAATTTGAAGATGAGAGGCAGAGGAAGTGAGTGGGGTACAGCCTGCTCCATGCAAAGGCCCTCATGGGGGGGTGGGCTGTAATGATTTGAGCATGCCTTAGGTTTGAGTACACATGATATATGAAAAAGCACAAGCAGACACTCGAAGCATCTTAACGTACTTCGTTAACTACTTGACCCACATGTCTGGCATAATGAATTAAGACAGGCGAGGTGGTACAAGAGCACAGGCTCAATAGTGTACATACGACATACGTTTCACATATATCATCTACACTGAATGGGTGCTCAACTGAGAGGGAGAGAGACCTTCAGCCACTCACCCCATCCTCCTCCCTATGTGGGTTCAACCGGTGGTACACAGCCTCGATAACACTGCGCCTGTGGACAAACACGCACAAAGTTAGAGTGCAAACGTTCTTTAGAAGTCACACAACGTCTATAGAGCTAGACCTTTCTTTCACCAAACCATTCCCTTATTTAGCCTTCAACTTGAAATTATTTTAGAAAGTCAAATAAGTAGGAAAAGAGACAAAACAAAGCTTAGTGGAGGGTTGAGCTTGAGATTTTAGGCAAGGGAGGTCCATAGAGGAGTTGTGGATTGGGGCGGGGGTGTCTTACTTGCTGGCGAGGCCGCCGCCTGGTGGCAGGTTGGGGATGGTGTCTGTGGCTAGGTTCCTCATGACAGTGACCAGGTCGGGAATACCCTCGTCACCCGCCCTCTCAAGCATCTCTGGGGTCAAAGAGACACAGTGAAAATATATCTGAAGCAGATTGATGGAGAAAGTAAAAGAGAGATTAGAGTGACCTGTGGCCTTGTGGGGACTGTAGGCAAAATGCTAGGTGAAGAGGCCCTCCCTCCGTTTCTCCAACAAGAAGCAGCAACAGGCGTCCTTCTCACAAGCCAAACCTTCTCTTCAACATTTACTTGAAACATTTGTTTGAACACAGCAAAAAAAATATTGAATTGCCAATATTGTCTTACTCGTGTCTGGTTCTTCACCCAAAGTTGTAACATATATAATTAGTAACACATATTTCGCTTTGGGGCGTTGTTCTCTGCACCTGGTAGTCTCATAGTTCCACTCCTAATTGACTGACTCAAATGTAGTCCAAGGTACCCTTGAGGTAACTCAGGCCGGACTAACTGGAGTCCCAATGTTTACACAGTGGTGCTCCCCGAGACTCCATAAACCTCTCGTGTACGTGCCAGAGGTAGTCCTGGGCAGCATACACAAGGGAACAGACAGAGTGAAGAGGCATCTGGATGGAGCGGAAACAGCAAGGGGAGCCCCTCCAGGGAGGAGGGATATGTTTGACTTAGGGACGATGAGAGGGGGAGGATAACGATGAACGTCCATCTGCATCAACTTCTTGCTCATCAAATCTCCCGTCTCCCAGAAGTCATTACTGGATGTTGGCACGATGAGCATGCTGTCCCAGTTTTTTATGTATATTTATTTCTATACGCACACACATAGATATACACTTACTGGCCACTTTATTAGGTTCACCGTGCTAGTACCGGGACCCCCTTTTGCCTTCAGAGCTGCCTTAATTCTCCGTGGCATAGACTCAACAAGGTGCTGGAAACATTCCTCAGAGATTTTGGTCCATATTGACATGATAGCTTCACTCAGTTGCTGCAGATTTGTCGGAGCACAGCCATGAGGCGAATCTCTCGTTCCACCACATCCCAAAGGTGCTCTATTGGATTGAGATCTGGTGACTGTGGAGGCCATTTAAGTACAGTGAACTAATTGTCATGTTCAAGAAACCAGCTTGAGATGATTTAAGCTTTGT
>JAVQIZ010071458.1:0-19320 GCA_036023535.2 Galaxias brevipinnis
AGAGAGAGAGAGAGAGAGAGAGAGAAAGAGAGAGAGAGAGATAGCGAGAGAGAGAGGGGATATAGCGAGAGAAAGAGAGAGAGAGAGCGAGAGGGAGAGAGAGCGATAGCGAGAGAGAGGGGAGATATATATATATATAGAGAGAGAGAGAGAGAGGGAGAGAGGGAGGGCGAACAAAGACAGGGGAAGAGGAAGATGGATGACGCTCAAGGAAGGCTCTGACCTGGCCTGCAAGGATTCATTAGAGCCGTCAGTCCTTCAAATTAAAAAAGAATGTCTGTTGTCTTCAAAAGCCCCACGGGGTATACATTCCAGAGCAGAGAAAGCAGGGGTACAGAGTCGGGGAAGCAGATAGAAAGACAAAAGCCTTAAGAGAGAAACAAATATCAGATGTGAAGGGTGAAGGCTGCCCTGCTCAGAGCACACCAGGAGCAGACACTGTCCTGGGGTCTCCATAGGCTCGTTCATCTGACGCCGCTCCACAAACACACATCCGAGCGTATCCAGGCACGTTGAGGCGTAACTTCCCCAGGTGAGAGCTACGGGCCGCCACCTTTATTATTCCAGGGCAAGGGAAGAGCGTGAAGCTCCCAGACGAATCGGCGGGACAGCCAGTCGCAGTACACAGAGAGGAAACCTCCCAAGCGTTCAGCGGCTCAGGATAGGAGCGCCATGTCAAAAAGGCAAACACGACAGGTTCGGGAAAGGGGGCATTTGGGGGGCACGGGACAACGGGGAAAAAGTATTAGATTCCAACTGACAAGAAAAAGTCAACAGGAAGAGCAAGTAAGTGAAATACTACTAAAGAAGAAAAGACAACTTTTTTTTCACGTTTGGTATTTAACAACCAGCCATGTGTAATTGCAACTCAAAAGCGTGTCTGGGCACGTCCTGCAGACGGCTGCTGGATGAAGGTCGCCTGCAAAGGTGGTCAGGCGCGTGGCTTCACTGCCGTCGGAAAACGAAAGAGGAACGCCGCCGCCAGGATGCAGGAGAATCAGGCTGTTCGCGGCCCAAGTCTCCCGGGCCCGCTGGCTGCTCATCCTTTCGAATCATCAACTCCGAGGGGAGCGCTTCCAAATGCGCTGCCTGCTAAAAGGCGAGCCCATTAGCTAATTGCGTTACACTAAATATGAAGAAACAGATCAATTACCGCCTCTGTCTGGGCCTACCATCTCAGCGCTGGGCATGTGTGTGGTGGGTATGTTACTATGTCTCGCAGACCATATGCAGGTGTCGGTGTGTGCGTGGTAACTTGGCTGCCATATCGATAATTCACCTGAGCGATTGGATAGACGTGGAAATCCCCCTATGGTGGCAGCAAGACACTAAAGTAATTGCTATTCCCCCCAGGGTAGAGAACGCCGCCATTTCCATTCATTATTTAGCGGCTAATTGATTACTGCAACCAGGCCTCCTAACCTGTCCCACAATTAATGTGTCGCATCCGTGTCCTTAATGAATGGCCACCGCAGCTTCATGAAAAACACACACTCAATTACATCGCAGCGCTTTTCTACCGCGAGCCTGGCAAGTGACTCCACGACATTCATCAGGTAAAATGAGATTTAATAAGACAGAGAGAGTTTCCCTAGGCAAACGAGACCATCTTTTCATGACACCGCTCCGACTGTGGCGGTTTGGCATGTAGAGGTTCATGGTAGATTAGGAAAGGACCTGCGGTAACATTGCTGTCCTGTCGCTCTCCGCTTGCTGTGTGTGTGTGTGTGTGTGTGTGTGTGTGTGTGTGTGTGTGTGTGTGTGTGTGTGTGTGTGTGCAGCGGCCCCTTTTCCACCCTGGTTTCTCTTTGTGAGCGGAGAAGGTTTTTTTGGGAAAAGGAGATGAAATTTGATGGGGTTTACCTGTGATATTAGACGGGCAGTTATTGTTTTTGAGGGGGGAATGTGGCACACACTCACACTTTGGCCCGCTAGCTGTTTATCCCACCGACTGATGTGCAGAGGGGCAGCCGACAAATGCAATTCCACAATGTCGGGTTGTGAATAAGAAAACATGTGGCCGACCTTGTTGGAATTCACAATGCCTACTCGGCAGCACAGGCTCTGATCTGTATCACAAGCTTGGGCAAACAAACAGCATCAGATGAAGTTTGACAGCGTCTTTCTTTCCTTTCCACTTCAAAACAACAGGGGAGACCCCTGACTGGGCCACGTTTCACACTCAGTTCACTTTTGGCACCTGCCAAACTTTCACTGTGCACAGAATACCGGGAAACTTCCTCAGAATCCAAGAGATAGGAAGGCCGCAGACCAAACTGAATTAATAACTTTCCTGACATGTTTAAATAATATAAAAAATCTTGTGATGCAACTGCAGATGATTCATATTGATATAGAAAACGAAACTGCAACACAGGAATTGGATGGTTTGACAGCAGGCTACAGTACAAAGAAGCTATACAAGGACAAGAACTAGATAACTTTCCTTTGCACACCAACAAAACAGTAAGTATACAGCATCAGGTGGGTCCAGCACTACAGGGAAAATGCATAAATTTAAAAAAAACAACTACCAATCCCTTTATTTTAGTTGTGACTCCCAAAGTCAATGAGCTATGTGTGCCTATACCCTCTAACCCCTCCATTCCCAAATCAGACACCAACTTGGTGCACCTCATCAGGAAGACATTGATCAGCAGCCAAAGCCACCAGGATCAATATTGTTCAGTGTTGAAAGCAGTGGCCTTTGACCTCCTAAAGAACATAATATACTACGGCCATAAAAAGCAGTTTTACTGTATCAGATACTTAATGATGAAGGCTGAAGTGCTGTGCTTTCAAAGGGGTTTATAGCCATAATAAAACTGTACATTGGGTTAGTTCCCGGCAGGATTATCCAGCAAAATGCATATATCTTTGTGTCAACTGTCCTGTTAATGTCATATTTTCCAGTGGTTTCTGACTGAGAAAAAACACCATCATAGAAATGCGTGGTGTCTATTAAAGCTTGCTCGAAAGTTTGTTTTCCCATCTTGCAATCAAAGAGCTAATGACACAATATCTATTCAGAGGAGAGGTGCGCTTATTGCGAGAGCAGTATCCAGAGCTGGAGGCGATGTAAAGTTTGCTTAGAAAAAAACCTGGATTCCATGAGGCTAACATCATTAAAGGCTAATGTCGTGCAAGATTGGATTTGTTTGGGCTGTGTCACGGCTGGTCACACCAGCATGAAAACAAGCGCCAGCGTTCCACTCCACAGAAAGGGCTTCCGTTGGTGTTACATTCATTTGGGACCGGGCCAAGGCCCTCAGCTACGGCCCCAAACACTAAAGCCGGATGTGCCCGCAAGGACTCATTGTGCCCCCCCCCCCCACACACACACACACACACACACACACACACACACACACACAGCATCGATAGAATAGGAGTCGTGTTCATTTCAAAGGGTTCAACGACTGCAAAACATGGAAAAACGCTTTGTTTTAAAATCCTTCTCACGCACTTAGTCAGGTCAATTGTAGACCAAGAAGCTGTGCTTTCTTTGCTGGTTTACACCAGTAATACTGACAGATTATCAGATGTTGGCGATATAGTGCCAGCATGGACATGTTCAGTATGTTTCCTTCAAACATAAAATATACCTTAAAGTAATCATGCATAACACATGCAAATAATAAAAAAAAAGTATTGTGTATGTATCAGTGTTAATTTTGACAAGCATTTTCGATTTTGTTTTAGTGTTCGTCGCTTACTGAAAATTGTAGTTTAGTCAGTTTAGTCGTTTTAGTCAAGATTTAGTCAGTGGTAGTCAGTTTCCATTTTAGTTAGATTTTCGTCAATGTTTTAGTCTTGACTCCTAAGGGGAATTAACATAAATGGCTCTTTTTTTAATTTTAGAAAATTGTGCAGACATACACAGACTCAGAGCAGGGAAGCATACACATCAAATGAGAACGATGCATGAAGGCAAGGAGTATTTGTAATTCAATTAAATGAATAGTTAAAAAATTTAAAAACCAATGCCTTGAGACGGCAACTTTGATCTAGGTTGTCTGCTAGAACAGAGCCAGCTTTTTCGTCTCGTCTTAAATCGTCAGGGCATAATGAACAAAGATTTTGTATTAATTTCCGTCGTCAATTTTTTTCATTTACGTTGTCGTCACAATTTACTCATACAAAAAAGGTAGTCAACGAATACTTTTAGTCAAAATTTTCATTGACAAAATGAACACAGGTATGTATACATCCATAATACATTGTGGTTGATTCAAACCGTATGTGTAGTTGTGTGATCTCTGCCAACCTTTTTGACACACTGTAACATCAAAAGAAGAGTCTACTTGCTTTCCATTCTACTTTGCAGACAGGGGATTACGTGTGTGTGTGTGCATGAAGAACAGTAGTGGTTTAGAAGGGAGAGCTTTATTTAGCTGCTAAGCCTGAAGAGAAGGGCACGCCACAGGTTACTGGGTGATGATGATGATCCACTTTGATCGGGGGGAAATTGCATTTCTTTTAAGACAACATTTGAGCTCTTATGACAAAAAAAGGCACATTCTCAGGCACACAGAGCTATAAATACTAGCCAAAACACAAATGAACACACACACACACACACACACACACACACGCTCGCACACCCATGCACTCATCTCCACCACAAACCTTTGTAATCCCAGACTAGTGAAATGGCAGGCTTTGTCTAACTGGATTGACATTGTCATATTTTGCGAGAGACTGGATTCCTTGATTACCTTGGCAGGAAAAGGTCCCCATCAGTAAAGGGGGATTGGGGGCAGGGGTTACTGTGTGCTTTAACCAAACAGCCATCTTAGGTATTTCCCCCTCGGTTTACCTGAACATGGGGGCGCTGAGACATGTAAACAACAAAGACAGCACCAAAACTAAGCGTGGTGCAGGTACAACGTGGAACGCTAACCGCCGCTGTCGCCGACATGACACGCTCCATATGCAGACGGCGTCCCACAAATTCTCAAGCAACGGCACTTGAAAATAACTCAATTTCCCTTGGCCCCACATCTTCCCCACTCCAGGCCTGATTGTCTCCACTATGCAGCGTGAGCGCGGTTTAGGAAGCGGGGCCGTGGGGGTGTGGGATGCCGGGGAGGTCAGACAGGGGCGATCTATCCTCCGCCGTCCCTCGCCTCCCCTGAAACGGGATCCCACCACCCCCGCTCTGATGAGTATCACTGGCAGCCGAGCCACCAGGGCCGCCATTAATTCAATTGCCGCTCAGCACTTCCTGCAAAGACAGATCACCTGGCATATATTTCTCCTCCGTTCAACCTTCCGTGGGGACGCGGAGGGGTTCAGAGCGGGCAAGGTGATAGATTTGAGGGAAAGAGAGGGAGCGGATGAAGGGGAGAGAGACAGTGAGAAAAGGATACGGGGAGGGATAAGAAATGGGGATGGCATACAGCTCGAGGCGAAAGACAGATACAATTAAACAAGGCTGCTGAAAACGAGAGAAACGAAGAAAGGAGCAGGGAGAAAGGGAAAGCTTCAAATGGCACTAGGAGAGAAAACCATTCCAACATGATGAATTCTGCGCTTTCCACTCTCTAAAAAGGTACACCGCTTGTCGAATGCTCGGCATGTTTCTTCAGTAGTACACCGAAAGTAGCCTGGTTATTGAAACAGGAATGGATTTCAAGCATTTCTGTCAAAAAAAGGTCTGATTTATTGCCTCAAGAACTAGAGTGCACGCAGGGAAAATTGTGTCGTCGAAAAACGAAAAAACTAAAAAAAGTCCAAACCCTGTGCCGTATAATCGCAGTGGATCAAAGCCAGGGGCTTCAGGAGTTCTCCTGACTCTGTTAGGGGTGTTGTTAAAAATTCATGAGACTGAGATTTTCGGGGAAATTGCTATTTTACTCCCTACAGTACGTCACCTTGTGACAACAGCAAAGTCGTCCGACCGACTACTCCCTCGAGGGAACCATCCCATCGACCACCACTGTTCCCCTCTCTGCCTGTACTCTATGCCTTTATATCTTAGAAAGCAGTCATGGCATATCCCGCAGTGAGTGTGTGCTTGGCGGGGGGACGGATATTAAAATGGGAACAGAAGTGGGTCACCTACATTAGAGAGAGAGAGAGAGAGAGAGAGAGAGAGAGCGAGAGAGAGAGAGGGGGGAACACACGGGTGCCGCTCCTCTATCCAATCGCTCCGACAGAGACTCATACAATAGTAGTAATGAATTCACAACCCCAGGACTAACAGGGAGGGGAGTCTATTTCCTGGAGCACTGTTGGTTAGCGGGTCTACGGAAGCTGGTGAGGGACACTGGGTCATAAAAGAAACAAAACAGAATATATGGCTACACCTCCTAAACAGCAGCAACTGAACTATAACACTAGTTGTCTTTCGTTTCCTTTCTCTCCCCCATCAATTCTCTCCCCATATCTTTGTCTCCCTCTTATTGTCAGACTCCCCCACTCTCCTCTCGGCAGCGGCGGAGTGTATGTACGCACTTCACTTGATTCCTCTGGCCTGTGGCCTCTTTCCCTGCTGCATCTGTTCAGCCCAGGGCAATCTCCACGCGCTAGCCTGATGGAATATCTTGCCACCTTCCTCCCCGGACTCGCCTTCCAAAAGCATGGGAGTGAGAGGGGAGAAAGTGAAGGAACACCATGACAAGGCTGATTGGAAAATATACACCTCCCATCAACCTCTGTGTAAGGTGGCCTATCTGTCCTGACTTCCAATGAAGGGGGATGGAGGCTTCTCTACATTTGTTTTGATATGAAATACCTATTGTTAAGGAGTACACTTTGTAGAAAAAACCCAAAAAACTTTTGGCTAAGATACATGTATGATTTATTTTAGCGAAATGTACTGTGTGGGTTTGTGACTTACGATATGCTACTTTAACTCGTCTTGTGCACGCAGACACTGCTAGCTATTAGTTCATATTTCATTTATATTCTAATATAAGTAATAGCTATTCTGTGTACAAAATGCAATTGTATAGTGTCACAAAATTTGCATTTGAACTCTTGCTACGTGCATCCCATTCTATCCTTGTTTTAGGAGACCTTTTGAGAATACATGGATGCAGAGGATAAAGAGCAAGAGGCACACACACACACACACACACACACACACACACACACACACACACACTCAATCTACCAGCTATGGTAATCATCCTCTCATTTGGACTATAATAGTGTAGATGTAAGGGGTGGGGTAGGGGGGGTGATTGAGAGGTGATTGACGTTTTCTTAGGAGCCACGGGGGCCGTTTCTGCAAAGTGTGGCGTTTCAGCCGCCTTCATCATTTGGGTGCCAGCGAGGAGATGGAAAGTAGGGGGGACGGGGACGGAAGTGATAAATCTCCCCCCGTCGCGGGTCTCTGGTGGTGTGTGTGTGTGTGTGTGCGTGTGTGTGTGAGTGTGTGTGTGTGAGTGTGTGTGTGTGTGTGAGTGTGTGTGTGTGAGTGTGTGTGTGTGTGTGTGTGTGAGTGTGTGTGTGTGTGTGAGTGTGTGTGTGTGAGTGTGTGTGTGTGTGTGTGTGTGTGTGTGCACGTGCGGCGGAGTGATAGATAAGCGCGCTGCGTTAAAGCATATTGATATGTCCGTCAGGGAGTGGAGGTGGTGTGCTCCATCTCCACAGAGGACAAGGGCACAGGAGTCATGACACCAGTAGGAGGAGGAGGAGGAGGAGGAGGAGGAGGAGGAGGAGGGGATGGATGCGCTTCACTTTACCGCACCGCTCGGCAAAAGATGGTTAAGTAAACACAAGGGCCACGATGGATTTTTCTCAAAGGAGCCACTGGACAGAACAATGAAAAAAAGGAAACGACAATCTGAAACAAAAATAAAAGATTGTGGGAAGGAGTTTGCAAAACTGTTGGACTGACCAGTTTTTTTTCTTATTATTATTCTTACTTCCTTATCTTACCATGTGACATGACCAGATAAGAAGGAAGCTTCTGGAACAGAGTAACTAGTTTCTGTTTGTGTGTGTGTGTGGGTGTGTGTGTGTGTGTGTGTGTGTGTGTGCATTTCGACACATACAATAAACAGCACCTGAGGACCATCACAGGAGCTGCCATAATGAAAACCCAGCCCCGAGGGCAGGGGGGCAGGGCGGGGTTTCGTGACAGTGCTGCACACTAGTATCTGCCACTGGCTGGGCGACATATTAAAACGCCACGTGTGACTCCCCCAGAAGGTGCTCCTCCATCACCCATGCATTGATATTCCCCCGCCTTTCGCCCATGATGAAATTTCATGCTCCTCTCCCCTATGAGTTCTTTTTCTGCCCGACTCATTCAGCCTGCAAATCAATGTCCATTAAGCCGACTGAAGCGCTCGCATGTAATTTGACTCGCTTTCCATTAATTCTGCCTCGGCGTGGCTTTCTGTCCATCGGGGCCGTCTTTCCTATTACATCTACGGCACGTTGGGGGGAAGGCGGGCAGGATGCCTCAGTGCTCTGTGGCACATGGGCTCCCTGCTTTGCTCACCCAGCATTGATAATGTACCGGGCCATTATCAAGGTGGGGCGAGGCCCATCTGTGTTCCTCCCTGTGTGCGTGTGTGTGTGTGTGGGTGTGTGTGTGTGTGTGTGTGTCTGTGTGTGTGTGAGCCCTACGCAGGCACCATAGAGGGAACCCATGAGGGGTAAGTGAATCGAGAGACCGCCTTGTTACAATTGTAGATGTAATTGACCAAACGGGGGAAAATGCAGTGGCGCGTTTGCAATTCGGGACAGCGTCGGTGCTTATAACGTTACACACGACATGCACGACCCATTCCAACGGGTCTGTCTGTTGCAAATGCTTCTCCTGAAAGCCCCCCCCCCCACACACACACACTGTCTGTGTCCCCTAACGCTTTCCCCATGCAGCTTTTTCATCACTCAGACCACCGCGGCCTGGACTGGGAGAAAGGCAGCGGCAGCTCTTTCTGCCTCTGGGGGCCATCAACTAATCGTACCTCCTCCCCCGTCAGGTAGAAGGCAGAGAGAAGTCCCCCGACGTAACGGATGTTCACTTCAAAGAGAGACGCCTCGCCGTTCTGCGGAGAGAGGAGGAGATGTCACAGCATCAGAACAAAATGTATCATATTCAATCAGTGGCACAGTGGAAAAGGTAATCAATAATACATCACACTACGTAATGATTCATTAATCAGTGTGTGTTTGTGTGTGTGTGTGTGTTGTCGTGTTTGCGTGGGCACTGAATAATGAGACCAGCCAGGTAAATCGGGGGCCCTTGGGCCTCACACGCTGCAAGGAATCAAGAGAGGAGAGGGAATGTTTCAAGCAGCCTAAGCTGTTGAGCTCCGCGACTCGCTGTCGCCGGAGACGTCCTGATCAAAATTCATGGTGTGGAGGTGTTGCAAATGTCACCTACACTATTCATGACCTTTCCTTCACAGTGCTGCGCGTCGGGAGACTCCTACTCAACCTCTCACCGAACCGCGTTAGCATCCGAATGTTAGCCCACCTTTATCCCGATCCGTATATCCCGGAGTTAATGGGCAAGGCCGTCCCCGAGATACCCAAAGGAGAGGCCGAGCGGAACAAAGAGATGGCACACAAAGTCAAAAGGGCGGTGATAATGCTATCTGTGGGTTTATTTCCTCTTTGGTCCGGGGCTGTTTACAGCCGCTGGAGAGTATCGATCAACAGGCGCTCCAAACTAAATGAGCTCGCTAGCTCCTCGTGGGTTCCCCCCTTTCTGTATCTGTGGATAATGTGTATTCTTATCACACCCAAAGTCACAGTCGTTGTAAGTGCCACAGTGTAAGTGTGCCCTGCTTTATGCTCTGAGGTTTACGCTGAACATGAAAATGTCCGCACTGGCTTAATATTAATGGACACCTCTAGCTAAGAGTGCGTTTCACATTTTCTCTCTAACTTGCTCTCCAAACGGTGATTGTGAATAATGACCTTTTTGTACAAAACACTCCCACCTCCTCATTGCCCACCAGCACAGGTGCATGCATTTCAGAATACTAATGGAGCTCAAAAGATGCTAACGTTTAAAGACCATAAACAAAGTAGATTTATACTTTTAGTTGTTTTTCTTTGCCTGGTTAAACAACTAAAATAAAGGCTTCATGTTTTCCTCAGTTGTCTCCAGTACCAATACTAATACTGTATGCCTACATCTTTGTGTCATCAAGAACAGTGTTCAATGCAAAGCACGTCTCAGGAAAAACTCTCTGTTAACAACCGTCTAGACGGCTATTGAAAACCGTAGAGCTAGACCTGTTCGTCAAAGTCAGTTTATCCCCTCAATCCTGCATCCATAAAATAAATACGAGAGGTGTCAAGCACTACACGTGTCACATTAGGAGACGCAAAATGTCACCATAATTACCACCAATTACCCTCAGAGGAGGTGGAGGTGCTTATTGACTTAGAGAGACCCCTTGAGAAGGAAATTGCTATCTCAAGAGTGGATGATAAGGAAACTGTAATTGGGAGCTGGAGAGGGCAAAGTCTACTGAACTGCACGCAGTACATGTAAGACCGTGGTGGTGGGACCATGCCATTTATAATCAACCCAGTCTAGTACCTTAAAGTCACTATAGGCAACTTTTTCGTATTACCCTATTATCAATACTTTTCTACAGTTTGCACATTGTAATGTCTATGGGAGAATGATGGACAACATGCTGTTCAAGTCAGTCACCTTGGAGTCTCAATATGCCCCTACTTGGAGTATAGTCGTTGATCATGCTAGTGATATGCAGTGACCACGAGCATTCTGCATGTCTTCTTTGCAATGGTTAGGGAAAACAATTACAGCAGAACCACCTCTTATAAGAAACTACCTACAGCTGCTTTAAGTGTTCCCTGCGTCTCATACTGTAAACGTCTGCAAACCTCAAAGGTTATGATATTTGGGGCTGGGAGAGGATAGGCCTCTTATTCTGGTGTCAGCAGAACAGGGGACATTTCCAAGACAAAGCCCCACCTCCTGGTGACAAAGCAGTGTGTCCTGCCAAACAGCGGATAAGTGGCCAGTCTTATAATGACTCCAAGATGGCGGTGATTAGGAGCCGAGAGTCCATTCGTCTCCAGAGATGGTGGCACTCAACAAGGACGTCTACAAGGTACGGCGAGGTGGGGGGGGCAGTAATGCTGACAGAGGCTCTGCCGATCACGGCAACTCAAATGGCACCCGTAAATCACTCCCATACTTCTCATAAAAGTCTAATTCACTCAAGTGGCCTACATAAAAAGTCAGCTTTTTGTATCCGATTTATAAACGGCTGTGACCTTAAACTTTCCAAAAGAGAAAAACTCTTTTAATAATTATTATCTAATAAGATAATTCTTAATTGATAAAGTTATTAAAGTTTTTTTTTGTAAATGCTGCATTGTCAATTGCCAAGCATTTTACGGTAATGGCTGTACCCCAAAAGCACCACTGATCCTTTCACAGAGATGGCCATTGGACTGTAGGCCTAAGCATGACTGGGCTGGGCAGGAGCCAAGTTACATGCCAATATCCCAGTAGATAGCAATATTGTTTTATTAAACGCCATCTGCCTGTTGCCAAATCATATTTGACGGCAACAAGATATGAGAGATTCATGAAGAAGCTGTTTAGGGTGAAATGAAAACGCGAAAAAACGAGAAAAAAAAACACTGCTTCACACTGCGGTAGAACTCAGACTACTGAGACTTGTATCTCATTTTTAAAAACCACACAACAAACTTTTAATCAGCAAAATGTAACACCTGTGGCTCTGGGAAAGGAGAGCAACAAACATCACTTTACCTGGAAGAAAGAAGGGGAGAAAGTCATTTCGCAAGAGATGAATCAATTTAAGCCCCCCCATCCCCTCCCATCCTACATTGTCAAGAGCAGAACATTAAAAACAAATACTTTCAGAGTTCCGAGGAGGACTTTCACACAAATAAATAAAAGCACAAAATGTTATTGTGGGTATAATTGCTTCGCTATTCAGTGTGTGGAAATGAAGCAGGCGAAAGGAAAATGGCTGCTATTTTTATCCTATAGTCCCACTTGCGGGTGCTGAAACCAATTGTCTAATTAGACAACAGCACGAGGCTGTCAGGGCAAACACAGGAGCCTTCAATACTGCTGCCACCCAGAAGAATGCCCCTTTCTTACCCCCTTATTTTCTCAGTGCTGTAGTATAGACGCACTGTAGATTGATCTGGAGGGGAACAGACAGCGGGCTTTTTTCATTCTTTCTTCAATTTTCACTGCTCTCCAGCAAAATCCCAATTGGAAAATCTATTCTATAACCGGCAATTCAGTTAAACCTTGGATAATGTCGTTGCCCTAACTTTATCGGTGCATCCATTCTCTGTAGATTATTATAAAAATGTCATAATTTAATCATTTTAGCATCATTACAGTAATCAGATTCCATAATCCAAATTGCATGTTATCTGTTATTATAAAACCCGGTATGCAATTTGTAAATTAGGAATCAACTGTAAAATGTTTTTGACCCTCACCTGAGAATGATTCTCAGTATCAGTCCATTCATTGTTGTTGTACTGTTTGCTTTGGGGCTGGAAGGAAAATAACACATGAATCAAACCCCTCCACGGGAAAAAAAGGGAGTGTCACTGTGGAAGCCTGTTTGTGTTCCGCTTCAGGAAGAGTGTGCGGCGTTGTTGACGGCGTTTGATGCTTGCTTTGCTGTTGGTGAGCGTTCAACAAAGCATGGCACAGATTGTTATCGGGCTCTGCCCAGATTTGACTGGGACATAAGCCTGATTGGCAGCACACCACTGTGGGGGTGGGTGCCAAGAAGCTGACTCGACGGTTATTGATGCCCAACAGTGGGCCCGCGTATACACAAATATGAGTAACTAATGTACACTGATGAAAGGATTTAAAGCTAATGAAGAGCAATCATACACACTGGCCCAACAACACTCAGCCACGTTGCATGTTTCTGAAGAGATTCCCAAAATGGCTCCGTCACAAATCAGCCGTAAGCAAATGAGATCCGATTCGCCATTGTAACTGATCGGTAAAGCAAAGTGGGAATCAGCCAAAGGAGTCTGATGAAAGCCCTATGCAAAATTGGTAAATCAAACAAACAGAGCTGTGATTTAGATCTGCACCGCTAATGAGCATGGAGGGGACATGAAAGCGACTGATTTGGTGGAGACACCGAGGTCCTCCTTAGTCCAGGCTGGTTTTGCCGAGCGCTTCGGCTGAAAGGAAATCTCATCGACAGGGTCTCTCTTCCACCGGCGTGATGTGAAAGCCGGGTCACCTCTTTAATGTACAGTAATTATGAGCTTGATTAGCATCCGAGTGCTGAAAGCTGTTCCAGACACAAAGCTAACGACAGACCATCCTCCAGTCCAGAGCACACTAAACCGCTTGGTCTAAACGGAGAGTTTCCTCAAACAATAAGAGTTTTTAATCGTTTTTAATATCGAGTCCAGCACGTTTTTTTTTTGGGTGACATAACATTGAAATAATTAGTGAAAAGTAAATTGCCTTGCCAATTAGTAAAATATATTTAGTGTTTCTTTCGTGGACGCATGAGCTATCTTTGTTTGTGAACATTTGCATATGCACTGTGGCATAAACACTTATGTAACTGCTGTTAATAGATTAGGCGGTGGAGTTAATAGAGGGCCACACAGGGCCTCCTCTCCATCATTGTTTTTAGCATGTTCCAGGAGACCGCTCTCCACATTTAGCTCACTCAAATGAATTATCCGTCAAGCGCTGCTTTTTCAACTCCCATCAGACAAAACAAAAACAGGACTAATCACAGGGCCGGGGGTTTAGGTGAGTGGGGGGCTTTTTGTTTTACGTTGGACTCAAAACCTCAAGGCGCCATGTTATTTTTGTTTAGTCTAGATCCAGATTGGTGATTTTGAAGTAGAGAGAACCATGTATAATTATTTTTTGCAATATCATTAGTATTTTAATGTTATTTTTTTACATCCAATAGACACTAACTGTTTAACAGTTGTGATAAAACAAGCCTGTTGATTTAAAGACAACAATCTTATTCAATGATGATTTCATTTAGGAAGGCAGTGATTCAGTGGAGCAGTGATTAACATCCGAGAGAACATTCCAGTCCAATGGGGCCCAAGTAGTGCATGGAAAATAACCCTCATAGAACCCAAGTAGGGGAAAAGAAAATATATGATTCACACACAAGCAAGTTTGCAAAGGATAATTTCTATTCACTATTTCCCAACACTATACAAGTATCTTTAACCTTCAGCTCATCCACCCTCTAGCCTCTCCCTTACAGATCAGATGTGACTGAGTCTATAAAACCAATAACTTCGTCGATTCCATTGGGCATGAATGAAGATGCCTACATCTAGTATGCAGTGTTAATCATGCTTCCAGGGGATTTAGGAACTTCGTCACCCACATCACCCCTCCATTTTGTTCATTTTGTCTTGGGACCATAAAAAGTAGTTGTCAGGAGACTGCCCGGTACACAAGAGTACACCTCACTGTTTATTGCTATTTGGCTACAATCAGTATGAATCTTTCTGTCTCATTCACCCCCAAAACACGCACACAAGCCAAAACACAGGCGGTCTGCAGGCACTGCTGCTGTCCCCCAGTCTCCTTACACAGGGCTCTCCTGGGACACTCCCCCACTCTCTCTCCCGCCGTCATCCTTCTCCCTGCTACAGTCTCAGTAAGGGCCCTCACACATATCATCTAGCCCACACCGTATGCATTCATCACCTCCCTCCTACTGTCTGGGGCCCTGTTAAGGCATGGTCTGTCTGATTCATGTTTATGCCCATAGCGTTCCATTGAAATGCTAATTTGCTAGAGATCTATGGATAATGTAAACTCATTTACAAGAAGAGCGCAACCAAAGAGTCAACCGGATAGAAAAGAGTGTCCCTAAAAAGTGTACATCAGAAATGTAAGCGATATGCTTTGCATTGTTATGTGGTAGGACCTGCCATATACATTCCCTTTAGACTGACCTCTTTTGTGTCCCTTAATATTTATATTCAGGCCAAACTAAACATGACTCAGCATGTTGTGATCAATATGGAACTGGTACAATCTAAATGGATTGAGGATTACGTAGCTGCGTTATAATACCATAACAACCGACATCTAGTCACTGTACGTGGTTGTTAAGAGCCAGCAAGCGGGACTCCAACCAACATTGGCCATTCAAAACAAAGTCCGGTTAAACAGCGCTAATGAAGCATCAACATGCTAGCCTGGCCGTGGGACTCTCAAAGAGACAAAATGTCAGCCCTTTCAAAGCAGGGGGTGAAGCACTGATCTTCTCTTACGCACGCAGCCCTGTTTTCCCTCCCACGTCCTAATGGCCCGCTTGGCGGCCTCACTTTACCTCGGACAGGAGGTCATCTGGGGTCAGCGGAGAAACGCCGCAGAGGTAAACAAATGGGGGTGGGGGGGGTGGGACTCTGGGCTGCCCCTCGATGGGTGGTACGCCGTCTAATGGCTTTGCCTGTTGTCTTCAGACGGCAGCCAGCGCTGAACCAACAGGCGAACATCTCCGGGGCAAAACAGGGGGTCGTGACCCGGAGCCGTTTCTTTTTTTATTTTTTATTTTTTTGCTGTGGTCTGGCAGTAGGAATATGACCGGCGCGTTTGCTGAGCAGCAAGTCTCTGGGAGTGAGAGGGCACCGTGTGCTAGAGCGGATAACCTTGTATAGCGGATCATGTTGATTTGTTTTCCTGACCATCAGTTACCATTCTCCTCGGTACAGTCCACTGGGTGTCCTAAGTGTTCGTCGTGTGATAAAGATTCCTTTTGGTTACTCACAGCCAATCCGCACGCAAACTCTTCAAAACCAATGAAACTGCTCAGATGGCTTACAAAACAATATATGAATAATTCACATTAGATACAAGAACATTTTGTTATAACCACTGATAGATCTACGCACAATGCTAATTAACGAACACTTCAGGCAACCTCCTCAATAACCAGAGCCCAGCCGTAAAATTTGATAAGCATAGCTTATGCTTGTGGTGAAACTAAAAAAAACACTAAAATGTATTTTGCTTGGCAGAACATTTTAATAGACCCAGGGCACACATTCAAACTTGGGCTGATTCAATTCATTTGCACTGAACATGGTTTTTGGGTAGGCACATTATGTAGTTCAGCACATTATTGTAGGTGACATACTCCAGCCCAAATCCGAGGTTAGATGGATTAGGGTGTAGTGGGTTAGTGGGCTACTGCATCCAACTTTGTACTCCTGTGCAAGGAAAGGTTTTGATTCAGTTGACTGGCTGCACCAGTTTTGTTTTGGCTATAAGCTTTAAGCTTCAGACACCCTCATGAAATAGAATAACACACACAGACACAGCATTAACCCATATTTTCATGAAAAGACAAATATCTATTACTTCTCAAATGCTCTTTACTCAGTTGAAACTTATATCCCACAAATTGCAGCTGTCGCTGGGTTGACATTTTATTCTCTAATTGCAAGTCTGGCTGTCATAAACGCTTTCTTGGCCTCAAGCGGACACGCAAAGCTATTCGATTATACTTCATCATCCAAGTCATTTTCACCTCGAGATGGTCATTTGAACAATGCTAGGAGAAAAACTATTTGCCATCCAACCAAGCTATGTAACTTTGGTGCTGTACCTACTCCAGCAATTTCTCAGGAAACATTCCAAGCACACGGCTGACTCTCCCTCCCACACGGCCCGCCCGCATCCCTTTGTTGTCCTCTTGACCTTGTAGTGGGAAAACAGACCTGGAGGGCGGGGACAGGCCTGTCTCTCTCCGTCGGTATTTGCACACACTTTGCTTTGAAAGCCCCGACATGTCTGCGGCGCCAGAGGGAAACGAAGAGACAAACACATGGCTCTTTGCCCACAGCCTCTCTCTCTCTGTCTCTCTCTCTCTCTCTCTCTCTCTCTCTCTCTCTCTCTCTCTCTGTCTCTCTCTCTCTCTCTCTCTCTCTCCCTCTCTCTCTCTTGCTCCCTCTCTCGACAGCACCCAAGTGAGACGCGTACGCACTGAAATCTCAATTTAGTCGTCTTAACCGAATTATCCAGTCAGTTTAGCTGCTCTGTTTTGGGAGCACCAGGTTTTTCTTTCTTTCTTTTTTTTTTTTGCCACAGCCTGAATTGCACGCCGAGTGAGTCTACTCTGAAGAAGGCTGGGGACCACAACATGGAGCACTCCTAATCTTGGAATCAGTAAAACATTCTGCAGTCGCCGTTCACCGCAGATTCCATTGAGATATCTCGGAGAATAAGGCAGGTTATAAGTTCTCCGTGATTCCTCTAAGCACGTGCACACTCCCCCCTTTCTAAGCATTTAATGTTAAGGTGAAACAAACGGCGGGTGCTGGAGACAGAGAGCTTATAAATCACAGGGACCCATTGTTTATCTAATTCTCGCTGCCTCCTCATCTCGGTGAAAGGGCCTATGAGGGACAGATCGATAGCGAGATAAACTATGACGGAGTGGGCGAGAGCAGAAAAGAGAGGGAATTTGAGGAGAGCATGGAAGAGAAAGCCTTGAAGGAGTGATGGACGATGGACCTGTCAACAGGGAACAAAAGCCCACCTGTAGGACCTTCGCCAATCGTTTTCCATTACTCCTCCTGGAAGCAACTGGGTCTGGAGGCGTGCCAAAGAGGACGAGACCACATACGGCCTCCCTTCACGGCTACGAAAACAAACCAACGCCTCTCTGCGGAGCCTCCGTCAAATTACCAAAACAAAGTTTGAACTGTGGCGACGACAGGGGACCAGCAAGCCCCCACTAATCAACACAGGCATCACCCAGCTACTAGTGCCAGCTTTACGGGGGAGCAGTTTGTGGAGATTCCACAAAGTGAACAGTAGGTTGGAGCACTGCGGAGCTCCAATTGTCTCTGTAATTGCCTAAGCCTCAGTCGAGAGGAGTGTTTGATCTGGAGGAGTGCGTCTTCAGAGGAACTCCTCAGGATTTAGCACCAGGATTGCCAGCAAGTTTGTTTTTTGCTTCAAAGGCAAACAGGATACACATATATTTATATAGTGTGTGTGTTTTCCAACCTGATTTCATTCATTCGCTAAGGACAAAGCTACATGCTTTTTGCCTGTTCATTCTGCCTTCCTAAACATAGTTCTAAAACATGTTGTGTTTACTGTAGTACTGTCCTAATATTACACCTGGAGAAAGCCCTAACGGCCTCCTCAGTAGTGAACCTGAATATCATATAGAGAAGAATAGACTGTCCTATTCCCAAAAACAAAATCATTGTACTAAATGTGAAGCAAACGCAAGGTCTTCGTCAGGTAATTCCGTGACACCTGGGCGTGACACCCCGTCCTGATGGAGTGACACCTGGGCGGGACTAACCCGCCCTGATGGAGTGAAGCCTGGGCGGGACTACCCCGTCCTGATGGAGTGACACCTGGGCGGAACTACCCCGCCCTGATGGAGAGAAGCCTGCGCGGGACTACCCCACCCTGATGGAGTGAACCTGGGCGGGACTACCCCACCCTGAATAAGTAAAGCTTGGGCGGGCCTGCCCCACCCTGATGGAGTGAAGCCTGGATGGGACTACCCCGCCCTGATGGAGTGAACCTGGGCGGGACTACCCCACCCTAATGGAGTGAACCTGGGCGGGACTACCCTGCCCTGATGGAATGAGACCTGGGCGGGACTACCCCGTCCTGATGGAGTGAAGGCTGGGCGTGACACTCTCCGCTACATGTCCCGGCGTCATCGGTTCACACCATCCCACGTCAGCGGAGCGGCTTTGTCATTAACTCAGGCCCGGAGTGACAGCTCAGCACGGCTGAATCTGACAGGCTGCTTTGGAGCGTGAATGACTTCCATTGTTAACCCTTGTTAACGAGTTTGATTGTAATTAGGAACACCGAGTCTGCCTTTCGGTGTGTGTGTGTGTGTGTGTAAGAGAGAGCGGGACATAGAATGTGTTAGAGAGAGAGTTGAATATTTAGGAGTCCTAGCGAGCGCATGTCCGCCCTAATCTCACACATATCAATCACCCTGCCTGGAATACTGGTGTCAAAAAATAAATACATCAAAGTGCAGAGGGAGGAGGAGGAGGGGGGGGGGGGTGTTTACCGTCTATTGAATATCCATCTACAGTGGCACGCTCATTCATATTGAGCGAGGGTGACGAGGTGCTAATCCGATGAGTTCCTAAATAAGCATTCATCAAACAAGTTAGCATTTTTTCAGGCAGTCCACAGATTAGTCAAGTGAGTGGGCCCCCCTGAAATCCATGCTCCTGCATAACGGTCGTACCATCATCGCACAGGGTGGGAGGTGGAGGGGATGGGGAGCGAGAGATGGGTGGGGGGGGGGGGGTAGGTGAGGAAATCACACGGCGGGGAGGTGGATGTTTGTCGTGAAC